>OY811972.1:5892349-6034849 GCA_963681505.1 Eunapius fragilis | reverse complement strand
TAGCGGTGATGTCATACATCCGCACGTGATGGGGCTGTCAAACAGGTTTGAATATTCAGCTGTGCTAAAAGTATACGGGTGGCGGGTGCACTCATCGCAAAAGATCAAGAAAAAAAAAACATCGAATGAATGAAGATTAAATTAAGCATTTACACAGATTCAATGGTATAATGCTCAATACAATCCAAATCCGCCATGATTTAAAAAACCATAGGATACATGCACTTCAAAAGAGTCATATGATTCATGGCAGGTTGGAAGTGTCAGTTCAAGAGCACAAGTCGAGGCCATAGGGTACTTAGTTGTATTATTAAACAAAATTGATGGTGTTATGTCAAAACCTCCTTGAGGAATTGATGAAGCTCCAGAAAAGAACTCCAACACTTGTTGCAAAGATGCATCAGCAATACAACTAGCTATAAAAATGAAAAGTGTTTATTGGTTAGCAATATGTGGTATTGCATGGATTTTACCTTCACATTTGTACAGATAATCTAAAAACATCATATATGCCTCCTCTTCCTTCTTTCTACATCTGGACATAGTGTTTTGCAAACTATTAGAATTGATGCTACGCACAATCACATGATAGTTTATCTGGTGAGGATGGCAGTAGCATTGGCCTCACTAGCTAGACGGAGGCACCGGTAGTAGTTATTATTTTTTATAATAAATTTTGTTAACGCAATAACATATATACTAAACAACAACAAGAAGAATACGTATAATAGCACAAACATACTTAGCATACATATTAATTAATTAATTGAAATTGAAGCTAAAATAAAAAACATAATAAACAGAAAACTGAGGCAATGCTGAAACTCATTTGCGCAGGAATGGAAGCTTAGCTCCATCTTCAATCTCCATCCTTCTCCTCCATTTCACTCTGCAGCTACGAATGTACAAATTTATAGCACGAAGGACAGCATAAAGCAACCTTGCAGTACGCACAGCCTAGCACTCAACTTGTGCCAAACTCTTTTTTCAGCCAAAGGACGTATAAATGCCTTTGCCTCAATACCCAGTGCCCCATCAGCTGTCACAACAGTGTAAATGATGCATTAATCATTTCAGTAGATTGCGAGTATTTGATTGAGGAAAGAACTGCATCCACACCACGTTGCAAGTAGGAGTGTTGACTAATATTATTTTAATACTTACAATGATTGGGGCCGGAAGCGTGGTCCTCCATGAACTTTATGGGTGCCTGGCTAAACTTATCAGAGCCAATGCTACTGAATTTTGCATACCTCCCTGCAATAAAGGGGGTACTTAGATTGAATAGCCAGACTTGACCAACCGGCTTTGCGCTTTGACGAATCATAAAAAAAATGATAATGTTAATCAAATCCTCATGCATGCATGCATGCCTTATCACAATACACAAAGGATGCAAATCAAGATAAACAAAATTTGCCACTGAAAGACTGCATGCTGCAGCGAACTAAAATTCTTGCGCTGAGTACATAGAGTGTCATTCATTTTCTGAAGTTCCGGTCGGCGTCAGTAAGAGAGAATTCTTCCCGCCTTATCTACCTCCCCACCTTTACATGAAGAAAGCTGGGAGAAAAAAAAAAGAATAGCATTGATTGTACATACAGTAGCAGATTTCTGCATGCCGGCACGTAATTATTATCTCGCGATATATTAAAGCTATAAACATGAAATTAAAAATTCATGATGTATAAAATATTGGCACATATGGCAAATGATCGTTGGACGTGATCGATGGACGTGATCGATGGACGTGATCGATGGCCGTGATCGATGGACGTGATCGATGGCCGTGATCGATGGCCGTGATCGATGGACGTGATCGATGGACGTGATCGATGGACGTGATCGATGGCCGTGATCGATGGACGTGATCGATGGCCGTGATCGATGGCCGTGATCGATGGACGTGATCGATGGACGTGATCGATGGCCGTGATCGATGGCCGTGATCGATGGCCGTGATCGATGGCCGTGATCGATGGCCGTGATCGATGGCCGTGATCGATGGCCGTGATCGATGGACGTGATCGATGGACGTGATCGATGGCCGTGATCGATGGCCGTGATCGATGGCCGTGATCGATGGCCGTGATCGATGGCCGTGATCGATGGCCGTGATCGATGGCCGTGATCGATGGCCGTGATCGATGGCCGTGATCGATGGACGTGATCGATCGATGGACGTGATCGATGGACGTGATCGATGGACGTGATCGATCGATGGACGTGATCGATGGACGTGATCGATGGACGTGATCGATCGATGGACGTGATCGATGGACGTGATCGATGAACGTGATCGATCGATGGGTGCGATCGATCAATGGGATCGATGGGCTGATCGATCGATGGACGTGATCGATGATTCAATCGATGGTTCAGTGAATTTTTCAATCCATGGGCAGCAGCCGATTTATGGTGATCGATTGATGAAAGCACCCTACAGTTGCATGATCGATTGATGAAAGCAGCCGATTTCGGACGATCGATTATTGACATGATTGGCGTTCCATACTAAACGACCTTTCCGCTGAGCATGTTGTGACTGGGATTGTGCACATGATTCTAACAAGTGCTCTGACGTTCGGAAACATAGAAGTGGTGTGTCTCAGAGCCATACTGGGGGTACTTGGCAAGCTGGCCTCTCCATGCTGTTGCTGTTGCTTTACCCACTTCATTTTCCAACCGGCTATAATCATATCTTTAAACAGGACAGAATCCTACCAATAAAGTTGTTTTGTACATCACTACGTACAGAGACCAAGCAAAATACTTGCGTTTCCCTTTCGTACATCCCTATGTATTTGTATTTTCAAAACTGCTTCAGAATCTGGGAAAGTTGCATGTGATGGATAGAAGCGGCGCGGTTGCCTAAAACCAAACCTTACGTACCGACGGTACGACACGGTAAAAAGCGAACCTCTTTAACCGTCGATTTACCGAAGTGACGGATTACAACGTATAAATGACGTGAAAGAGTGACGGTGAAAGAGACGTTACCGTCCACTCTCAGTCCACAGACGGCCCGTTGAAATTGATTTCAACGGTATCCGCCTACATCAAAGAGACGGGTAAGGTCACGTGATGAGACGTTACCGTGTCCATGTAACGGTTTCGCTGTGATAGTTACTGAGACGTAATTCAACATCCTACTATACAAATTCCTGGATCCATCGATGTCATCAAAGCGCACAGTTGATCAAAATGTCACTAGATCATAAATGATGAACAAAAGCAGTGTCGTGTTGAAGTTGTACTAAGCAATGTTTTTTTCAGTTGTAATTACTCCTTTAAAGCTACCAGTACGTGTATTATTTTTTGCTATGCATACTTCTAGATGTTAATGTATGGAAAGCACTGAACTATAGATTTCAAGCAAAAAAACTGCTTATTTATGATGGCAAATTTTATTTTTACTTCTTATTCTTGAAAATGTTTTTTAAAGATTTCCAAATACTATACTGTACAAAAAGATGCATAAAAACATAAGGATGGCACCTTACACTCAACAATGTCAAAGGTAAGGTCTGGGAATTCTTTGTTATATATATTACATCACACAACGTATAGAGGGAAAAAACGCGTCGAATCAATTTTTGTTTCTTCATATGATTTTACTCAGAATTCACGAAATCATAAAAAGATTTCAAATCTCGAAACGATTTTTCAAATCATGTGAATGATGTAAAATCATGTTTTTGATTCCATAATAACTTTCTTTCGCGATTCCGCTGTACGCACATAGCAGAAATGTTAATGTCTATTGTCCTGAGTGTCCACCCGGGGGTACAATTGGACACCCGGGCGGACAGCAAAATATGTTTTTGCCGTTCGGTCACGGAAGAGACCTGGCTGCATTTAACGGTACCGGCTTATAGAACAAGTCTTTTCAGGATCGGGCCGAGATAAGCAAAGCTTAACTCCTTTTGGTACACGTAAAACGAGCAGTGCTAGCGGGCCTATCCATTACGCTCCATGCGGATCGATCGGAGCGTAATGGATAGGTCTGTTAGCACGGCTTGTTTTACGGGTATCGAAAGGATTTAAGCCTTACTTATCTCGGCCCGATCCTGACAAGACTTGTTCTATAAGCCTGTACCGTTAAATGCCACTAGGTCTCTTCCGTGGCCGACACTGTGCAAAAAACGTAGTATACGCTAGCGTATATTTTTGCATATATTTCGCGTATACCATCAATATACCAAGGGTAGTGTATGTTTCGAGTATCCACCTGGTATATGTCAAGAATCCCCAGGTGACAATTATTCATTGTGCGTATTCTCGAAGTATCACGAATACGCACACCGCAATGAATTATGCAACACATCCAAATCTAGATAACTTACATGTATAACTTTGATATTAATTTGAACCGCTGTATGTCTCCAATGAGAGTTCGAACGTAGAGCATTATGGTCATAGGCGGCGTTTACCAGTTGAACTATAAGCGTCGGTACGTAACTAAGATATTAATGATGCATGGCTTGGGCTTAACATGAGGTAAGGGAAGTGAAGGGGGACAGGAATGGCGGTGTGTTGGCAAGGGTTATGTGTTAAGACATGTGCCACGTGTGCAATGCAGTGCTAGGTGGCAACACTTGCTATGTTGACGAATGCGTAATTGTATCTAACGGGTGGTAGTTATATGTTGACCAGTGGATCATTGTGGATGGCAAGAAGCTTTGCTTTGGAGGCCATTTATTGCGCACTGGCACGTAATCACCACAACACATTAACGCCCAGATGTCCCTGAGCTTTGCTTGCAGTGAGACCTTTCTACCTTTGAAGGGGTCATTGGAGGCACGTGACTTTGGTGGGCAATTAAATTTATTGCACACTGGCACGTAATCACCACAACACATTAAGGCCCAGATGTCCCTGAGCTTTTCTTGCAGTGAGACCTTTCTACCTTGAAGGGGTCATTGGAGGCACGTGACTTTGGTGGGCGTGGTACTTGATGGGTGAGTACTACAATTTAATTTATTGCACACTGGCACGTAATCATCACAACACATTAAGACTCAGATGTTCTAAGCTTTTATTGCAGTGAGACCTTTCCACCTTGAAAGGGTCATTGGAGGCACCTGACTTTGGTGGGCGTGGCACTTCATGGGTGAGTACTACAATTTAATTTATTGCACACTGGCACGTAATCACCACCAAACATTAAGACCCAGATGTCTCTGAGCTTTTCTTGCAGTGAGACCTTTCCACCTTGAAGGGGTCATTGGAGGCACGTGACTTTGGTGGGCGTGGTACTTGATGGGTAAGTGGGACAATTTAATTTATTGCACACTGGCACGTAATCACCACCAAACATTAAAACCCAGATGTCTCTAAGCTTTTCTTGCAGTGAGACCTTTCCACCTTGAAGGGGTCATTGGAGGCACGTGACTTTGGCGGGCGTGGTACTTGATGGGTAAGTGGGACAATTTAATTTATTGCACACTGGCACGTAATCACCACCAAACATTAAGACTCAGATGTGTTTTCTAAGCTTCAACGTTTGCAAGCAGAATTTTGACAGTAAATTTAACTGTTACGTTGTAAACATAGGTGTCTATAGTGCAGTAACCATCCCTCGGTATACAAATCGATGTATTGTCGTATATAACGCCCACTGTGCAAAACGGCATGCTAAACGCTTTTCGACCTAAACAAACGTGTCTCCCATGAAAACACACAAAATATTTCCCGGGTTTGAAATGTGACTCGGCCAAACGTTGGGCAGGTTTGTTTTTCTCTTATACACCAAATTTTGTGTTGATCTGCTGCCTCAGAGCTGAGAAATATGCTACAAATCCGTTTATTGGACTGGGACACTTAAAAACAAAAACAAACAGACGTGTTAGTCACGTGACACTTACTTATTTCCGGTACTTGTTTACAAATGTTTGGTCAACAACACTGTGTTGTCAGATTTTGAATACTGCATACAGTTAATGTTAAAAAATCAAGTTAACATTAAAACACACCCAAAAAATTTTAACGACAAGTATCACGATTTCCACTGTAGGATTCACATAAACATTACCATCTGCATTGTATAGCTTTTTGTAAAAACCCAACCCAAATAGAGTTTTTAAAATTCAAATTCCAATTCACAGTGAATATTTAATGAGCGCAGTTCAAGGGTTAATACGCGGTTGTTACGGGGCAGGGGCCCGGCTATCGCCTATTAGCTATAGTTACCCGCGTTCCTGCGATGCATCTAAGATGGCAAGATGTCATCTGTAAGAGTCCGTCCATTTAAGCGTCGCAGAATCTATAACCGACGAGGAAATCCCAATATTGAAAGTGGGCCAGCTGAATTGCGCGTGTTTGAGACTGGCTAAGAGCTACCTATACCAGAAAAAAAGAGAGAGAGGGGGGGGGGGAGAGAGTAGGGGGAGGGAGGGAGGGAGGGAGCGAGGGAGGGAGGGAGAGAGAGAGGGAGGGTGGGAGAGAGAGAGGTCAACGTAAAATCTTCATAGTACTTCGCATGATTAGAAGCATGCATATATCATACAAGTTTTAGTATATGGTCTCTGACATGTTTACAAAGATTTTGAAGCGGAAGTGATTCGCGCACAATCTGTCAGTTGCAGGAATCAGAAACATCGAGAGGGACTAAAGAGCCAGTAAAAAAAGGGGGTTGGAGGGGGGGGGGGGGGGGATTCTAAGTGCTTTAAGCTACCTCTTAGGACAAAATCACGTGATTCCTAGTATGGGCCAGACCATACATGAGAATATGGGTCTGGTTGCGTCGCATAGAAGGTTTTGTTTTGAGGAAGTACCGCAGGAATGCTAATCAACGCCATTGTTACATGTATTCCATACTTATTGTGGGAATGTGGATTGTAAGCGTTACTACCATGGCAATGGCTGACAGTTTTAAGTACGCGTTAGACCAAACATGCAAAATGCTAAGTGTAACGCTTAGAAAAGTGCAGCACTATGCAGTGCATGCAGAGTATAGCAGAGTATAGCAGCAGGAAATGACATCTTCTTATCCTACCAAACATGTTTTTTTTTTGCGATATAGGATTCATACCGGCTAGAATCGCAAACACCATAAGCATGCAAACTTCATTAAGCAATTACGTTAAATCAGCTATATATCTGCCGTACGCAGTACTGCTGGATAATTACTTCCTCTGGCATAAAACCTTCTATGAGACGCCATATTCTCAATTATGGTCCGGTTCTCATATTAGTACCTTGGTTTCAGTGTCTAACCTATAGCTATAGTTAGATACAAACAACCACCCAGTTTGGTGTGCAACCCTATGCACACCCAACTGGCTGGTTGTTGCCTGTCTCACTATACCAATCACAATGGGAAGTACACCTTTGCCAGCTAAGCATGAGGGAACATTCAGACAGCAATAAGAATAAATGAAGTTCAACAGTGTGACGATGAACCCGGGCATTGGGCAGGTTGTCACAATTGTACCAAAATCAATGTTATAAGCATGGTTGCCTTTAGGAATACTGTGACACCGGGCTCTCTACACACAAATTAGTAATTGCTATCTCATTAATAATTGACTGAGTAATTGTAGCATGCCGATTTAATAAATGAACTTTAATCATAGATTGACCAAGTCACAAAATTGTGACTTAAGTCACAATTTTTTTCAATGAGGAAATCTCACATTAAAAAACTGCAAACTAACTTTTTGAAACTTACCACATATACATGGATGCATGTGTGTTCTAGGTATGTTTTTTGCAACACTTGGATGCGCTTAACATTGACAATACAAGGCCTTCTTAGTACGCAATCTCGCAAAAAATGTATAATACCGCGTCATTGTGACTTAAGTCACAATACTTTTCTAATTAATACACCAAAAGAATTCTATCAACTAGGATGCTTTTAAAATATGTACAATGATGATGGAGGCATGTGCTCTCATAATATACATTTAAACAGCTTGGAAACACGTTGTGTAGAAGTTGCATAACGTTTTCCCTACCAATTCTCTAGTGCGTATCGAGGATCAATAAAATTGTGACTTAAGTCACAAAGCTTTGAACGGGTAAAGTAGCAGTATTTTCTACGAGTACCTATGACGTTTTATGCACTAGATTGAACGCCGAAGCTTGTAGAATTATATTTTGCAGATAGAACTACTTAGTTCTTTTTGTGGTGTGGTCAAAACTGAAAGCAAAACAAGGTGATAATTCGATTTTTCCACGCCTCCCCTACGATACGCACGCGATAGCGATGGTCGGGTTCTCTGTTGATGATCGGGTAGTTTGTGGAGCAGACAAAGTTCTAGGCAATAAGTCAGCGAAACAAAGGTACGGGAGGCTTTTCCGAAAGGAACTACAAGGTGTTGTAAAAGGGAGGGAAGCGGACGTAGCAAAAAGTATGTGGTTTGTTTTGACGAGGTTACAACTACGAAGGCTTTTTCCACTCGAAGCTTGAAGCCGCTAGTAGTTGTAGAGAATGGCGAAGCTGGACCAAGCTTTACTTCACCAGATGAAGCAGACGTTGCACTAATTGATTCTTCCGTTGGCGATGGGCGGCTACCTACCGATGACGACGAGTAAGTCAGAGAATAGTAGTAGCTGCCACAGGGAAAAAACGTGTGGAATCAAGTTCTGATTTTACAGAGGGTTTTTAAATCTTCTGAAAGATCATTGCCTGATCTTACATAGAAAATCTGACGCGTGTGATTTGTGTGTGATTCTCTGTAATATCATGCAATGATTCCAAAATGATTCCGCGCATTTTTTCCCTGTGTGCATAACTAAGCATATGCTGAAAGGCCTACAATAGGCTAACATTGCACGACTTCATTTACAATTGCTGCAATTATTTATTCAAATATATTCATCAAATTTGTACGCTTGTAATCTATGTACACAATTAGCCACATCAATGGAATAGAGTTTATATAAGGTTTTGAATTTGATTATAAAATTGTGACTTAAGTCACAATTCTAAGTCACAATTTCTTGGTCAATCTATGATTAAATTTAATTACCCGGCCTGGCAGATCAACGTTAGTGCGAGCCTGGCATGACCTTGATGAAGGTCACAGGCAGGAGCCAGCTGGCTTGACTTTTGGAAAACCTCGATCCAGTTTCTCCAATATCGTCTCGCAGCTCATTTCTCTATGTATAGTAAAGCTTTACGCATTCACTCACTCATACCAGGAAATGCATGTTTTCATACAAACATAACGTTGATATTTCACGGAAACTCCGTTTCTCTTTTCAATTGCTAGACAATGCAAATTTTGAAACGAGCAAGCATTTAAGCAATCCATTCAACGTGCTGAAGCATATCGGTTGTGAAGTTGTCAATTTTCACTTTAGCACGAAATTAATTCAAGAATGATAAAAGGACTAGCTCTCATCGCTCTGGTAATGGTTATCTCTATTGATGCTTATGCTCTTGACGGCAAAGGTATTTAACTTATGTGTTGAAAGGGCATGTGTAATTGATTTCTACATGTATTGCATGCGTTAGGTATCGAAGTCTTCAAGCCCCGTGGTAAGTTACCAAAGTTAGTGATATTTCTCTTCCCATCTTTCATGCATGCAATTCTTTCTATATAGAAATTCTCATCGACTTTTTTGACGGCTCCGAGAAACCGCCAACATTTTATGACATTATAGCCTACCCCCCGTCTCAATTTGTCCCTAGGGAACATAGCAGATCGCGTGGAGGTCTAATATTACGCGGTAAGAAATCGGTTCATATAAGCATTAGGTGTGCATTCATTGCGTGCCCAATAGTTTTAGGTGACGCACTAAGTGCTCAGGCCTCATTCTCTGTGTATTACCAAGACATCGATGAGAGCTTTACAGTACACGCTGCGTTTGTTGGACGTGTAATGCCAATATGCACAGTAACTCCGGCTGCAGCGGGTGATGTTGAATTTGCAGTTGCGAATACGTTGCTTGAAGACAACGTGCTGTATTGCCTCGTGATTACTCACTATCGTGGTGAATGACCTGAGGAAGCCGCTTCACGCCACGGGGAATAAGTTGAGAGCTAAATATTTAGGTGGGGTAGTTAGTTCCCTTATGGTGTATAAAGTAGCCATTACAAACTCATTTCACGGTCAATTTGGGCCAGTGTATGGTCGCCAGGGACAGAGTTGAGTTGCGCGAACTGAATAGTATTTACTGCTGCCAGGCGCATGCAGCAATACGTCTGGGAGCAGTATTGCCGCGAAATAACCTACATTTTTAGTCGTCTATATCGCGATGCATCACGATATGAGGCGATACAAACATCGCGATATATTACATTATTCATGATCAATGTTTGCTTGATTATTCATTGTTGGAGTGAATAGTTTTGGCTACCACAAAGGATAACGTATCCTACGCTACTTTTGCTACCACGGACGTCTTCATGTGGATTGACCGAGAAGTGTTTAACCGATTATATGCGGTAGACGCCAATTTGCGTCTTACACGTAAAGCGCGGTAGACGGAAATTTGCGTCCAGCTGTATACACACCAGTACAAGAAGCGCCTTCCACAGTCGGTGACACATCTGGTTCTGAAACGTACACAGTTGTGCTCACCGGTTCCTGTACTATTGATTTTATTATCGAACTAGCAGGCTTGCTATTGTGGGTTTCTACTAAATCTGCGGACAATGTCGATTGGACCGATAAAGTCCAATTGATAAACGCATGCAAAGAATGGCAAAGCGCTCGCGCAGGATGAATCGAGTAGACTTCTTGACAAGGATGACGATGCCCTTGAGAGCTACTGTAGTGACCCTGAAGAGCCTGTTATGTCAGGGAGTGATGATGAATTCAGCGTCCTTGAACAGGAAAATGCGGATGGTAAACTTTTAGCGTACAAGTATAACATACCATACATGTAGATGCCCCCAGCTCTGTCATACCATAGCTATGTTTACACTCACCTCAACATTTCCTCGACACCCTTAGCCACACCTATAACTGAACTTACACCCACTTCAACACACCCTGCTATGTCTCACCACAGCTATGTTTACACCCACTTCGACACCAGCAGAGCACACCCATAGCTCTTTGCAAACATCCACATCGGCACTCACAGTGCACTATGCACACATCCACCTCGTCACCCCCAGTGCACACCCATAACTATGCACACATACATCTCAACACCCCTATCCATAGCAATTTACTTGACACTAAAGTATACCATAGAATTACCTAGAAGGAAATAAGGAGTTCTTACCTATTCCTGGTGTACTTCCCACCCCAAAGTACTTGAATACAAACTACTTGCATGCTTTCTACTTACAGTTTACAAGTCTCCAACTGCCAGTCACATGCAGCATTCGTCTCATTAGCTTCATCGATGCGCGTGACATCGTTAGTAGAGTAGCGTATTGATAGAAAACGAAGCTGTGCCGCAGCTGTAGAGCATCCGGCTGTTGCCTCGCAACGGGCAACTCCGCATGCGCGCTGGGGGTGTGTGCATGGCGTGCTGTGTTAACCACGCTTAAATACGTTAAGCTTCATTTAATTGTGACGCTCGCAAGAGGCTTCGCCTGGGGTCTTCCCATCAACATACCTAGACGACGTTTGAGGGAGTGGCCAGGGACCCTGGGGCGTGCCCCGCACTGGGCTGATACCAGGGGCACGCCCGCAAGCAGCGTGTGTGTTGCGCGGTCCTGCGAGAACCCCGCTTAGGGTTCCGTAAACAGGGCACCGGGCTGTGGTCGAGATTCATGCATACATGCGTATACACCAACAACGAAAGTAAGGCAGGGCCGAAGCATGATGCATGAATATGCATGATACGTAGTCAGCCGAGCATGGCCGATGGCGTTGCCAGTTCGCCCAATAAACTCGCCGGTGTAATAGGTACAATGTACTCTAGGTATAATGGAATCTAGATTACACGGTACCTGGGTAGCGCGAACTCTAGTGTACACCGCGCCTGGAGGTAATGTGCACTCTACAGTCCATGGTACCTAAACAATTACGCGGGTAAGGTGTACTCAGTCAGGTAACATATAATATACGGTCCGCACTATCTAGGTAGGATGGACTCTCCGATTGGAATTTTGGAATCTGTAATTATCAATCAGTTAACTCTGATCGCAACCTGCAAACAGCTGCAAAGAGCATCTCAACCACGTGGTGCCCTAGAAATATTTCTAAATGGCAGATACAGGCAATGGAGAAGAGAATGAAACGGTAGATAATACGATGAATGGAGAAGTGAAAGACGTAGAAGATGCTGACACCACAAGTAATGGCGCTGAGGAACCCGATTACAAAGCAATTGAAGCGTATTTATCTAGCGGCTGTTACCCAGAGAAAATGAAAGGTAGACCAGACTTAAATCCAATTTAAGAAAAGTGTCCAGTAAGTACATTCTACTGAAAGGCATACTGCATTTTAAATATGCGGAGGTTAAGATGAAGAGGAAAAGTGGAGCCCCTGCCTACTTGAGAGTAGTAAGGATCTAGAGGCGAGGAACAAGGTACTGAAATCTATTCATGAAGGTGCTGGGGAAACAATCCAATCTAAATCCATGTGGGGCCATGTTGGTCGGGATCAAATGATTCAAAAGTTGGTGGATGCCAATATGTGGTGGCCAAGAATGAATATTGATGCAATACAGTTTGTCAAAACATGTGCACAATGCCAACGTGGAAACACGCGTTTTGATAAGGCTGCAACTAAACTGCATCCAATCCCTATCCCTAGTAAGGTTTGGTACCAAATTGGAGTGGATTTGTGCAGCCTACCCCATACATATGAAGGATTTGTATGTGTTTGTGTTGTTGTAGACTATTTTTCAAAGTGGGTAGAAGCAAAGCCTCTGAAGGCCAAGACTGCACATGAAGTGGCAGTCTTCTTGTATGAGCTTATTTGTCGCCATGGATGTACCTGTATACAGATCAATGATCAAGGACGGGAATTTTGCAATGCAGTTTCACATACTCTACTAAAACTTACAGGCACTACACAAAGGGTTACTAGTGCCTACCATCCCCAAGCTAACGGGCTTGTAGAACGTCAAAATAGAACCATACAGGGTAGTATGCTAAAATTCCTTGAAGGTGAACAGCAAAGATGGCCCGATGCTCTTCAAGGGGTTTTGTTTTGCTTTTCGCACAGCACGGCACAAATCTACTGGTCAGACACCATTTGAAATGTTATATGGTTGCAAAGCCCTCCTTCCCATTGAAAATGAAGCTTTCCCGCAGGGTGGTACAGATGCTGAGGTGATAACCACAGACGAATCACCAGTTGATGAAAAAGAGTTACAAGAACAACTGAGCCGCATTCTAAACGTACAATCAGTAATTCACCAAGAAGCTGCAAAGAGCATTGATAAAGCCCAAAAAAGGCAAAAGAAAGATTATGAAAGAAGGCACCAATTTAAAACAGAATTCAGTATTGGTGAAAAAGTACTTTTATACAACTTAAGGCGAGCAGATAGGAAAGGTGGTAAAGGATGTTTGCCCTATCATGGTCCTTATTTTATTGATAAGGTTCTGCCTAACGGTGTATATCAAGTGAAAACTATGAATGGCAAGATGTTAAAGCAAAAACAGAATGGTTGCAATCTCAAGAAATTTCATGATAGACAGGAAGATGAAGTAAAAATGAAAGATACTGATGAAACAGGAATTCAGATTGGCATGCAAATGGGTAGAAAAGTGGATGGAAAAAAGATGAATCATAAACAGAAGACATTAGGACAGGAAAATGAATCTAAGAAGAGGGATGATAATGAAGCAGAAACTCAAGCTAGCAAGCAACTGGATGGAACACAGAATGACAGTAGTTTCAAGAGGTTTCAGATTAACAGGAAAGTGAATGCAGACAAAGTGATGATAAAACTAACGAAGAGGATGCTCAGTTTGTGCGTGAACTCGCTCCTGCATGGAATTGGTATTGTCCTACAACACCTGCTTGGAGAAAACAAAAGTGCAAACAGTTCTCATTGCCAACTCCCAATTCTAACTCAGAACGTCGCAAGAAAGGAGCATTAGGAGCACCTTTGAAAGTTGATGTAATTGAAGGTGATGGAAACTGCTTGTTCAGGACAATAAGCTACGAGGTTACATTGTCTCAAGATCATCATGGATTTTTTCCTATGTCTGCATGTGGTATATTACAAACTGATCTGTATCAATCTGAGTTTGAATCAAGGCATCTAAACAGCATGAATGTTTCTGACTACGATGATGTTCGGCGTCGTGGGATCCGAACTGCTATCGATGGTGACGGAGCCCTGCGAGGCTGGTCATACGCTGGTAAAGGCTCCTCCAGGCAAAACAGGTCGAAGTAGCAGAAGACTTCCGTCGCCCAATATGCCGCCGTGACAGACAAGCCCGCCGGTATCCTGGCACGGCGGTCAGCGAGGGAGTGTCTGGGATAACCCCATAGCAACTGCGTGACGTGGACAGCGGCCGAGTACGTCTCAATCGACTATGCTGCGGGGAAATAGCACAGCGCGGACTCGGTGACGGGAAATAGGGCGGGAATGCGTACGGGGTAACAAATCGCAAAACGCGTTGGGTAGGCCCCGGCCGCGAAAAAAGTAGCGAACTGCTCTCCAAGCCGGCGCTAGCCAATCCGGCTATTGTACTTGCCAAGCTGGTCATATCCCCATGCAACTGCGGGGAATCCGCTGCGGACCCGAATCAGCCTCGATCGGGCAGCCATGCACGAAGAGGAAGCTAGGCCGAGTTACCGGGACGAAGCTAGAGTCAGTCTTCGTGCATGTATATTATAGCAAGCTGACCAGCATGCAGGATGGGGGGGGGGGGGGGGGGGGGGGGGGGGGAAAGGCGGAACGACACGCGGCACCACCTATACAGCGCCAGCATGGTGCATGTGAATGAGGGACACCGCCAAACCTGCAGCGCGACGGGCTGGATGCGAGCACTGAAGCTTGTCACCAGGCTGACACGCATATGAGACAGGACTGATGGGCCCCCGCACTTCGCAGTAGCCAGCTCATGCATGCCCCATTGCCGTGCATGCAATGACGGGACGGCGTTGTGCACGGGCAGCGCCGAGCACAGCAGACGGCAAGCCTGCAGCTCGCTCTCAATGAACGCGCTGCCACGACCTCGCGTGGTGCTCGATGGCTGCTGGCCTGTCAAAGCTACCAGGGAAACCCGCAGTCAGGCCAACAGCAGATACGCGCTAAACGTCCGACCGGTCATGCAGGACTGGTGGTTGGCCGATGCCGAAGCCCTTGCTGAATGTATGCGAAGAGGAGTGCATGCGGCCACCCAGGAACACGCATCGCCCAGTGGCAGGATATATGCACGGCTGGTGACGAGACTGCATGGAGGATTGAGCGGCTTACGAAGGAAAAGTGCAAGGCTGCAAGCACAGCCCATATATACAATTATATAATTACGCACGACAGCTCTAACAAAGATACGCTTATAGATACGCCTGCATGACAGTCAGAGGTGGTCACACCCGTTAGAGTGTAGCAGCGACTGGTACTGCACCTCGGATCCCACACTGAAATGCACGCAATAAGCCCGCCCTATAATACAAGCAAGCAGCGCGAGTGAGGCGCTGGACAGCGGAAGCCAGCTCGGCCCCTAACAAACTGGCATGCATGCACGCTCAGTGAAACGGTTAGCTAGCTGCATGGTTACAGATGATAAACAGGAGACGCGTGCGCAAAGCATGAGAGAACGCTCGAACGAATGCGGGGACAGCTCTCACGGCGCGCCACCACTATGCGTGGCTGCCGTTGCGTTGTATGCGCCCCTGCATGCACACGAGCTGCAAGCGTGCATGCAACGGGATGCAAGAAAGTACAAGACGAAATAAGCGTAACCAAAGGCGCATATTTGTGCGCTCATTCTTGATGACGCCCAGTATCAGTTGTTGCATATTCATATAGTTCCATATTCTTAGACATTTTTACTGACAGAGTATGCTAATAGCAACTCTGTAGCCTTTTATACTCGTCCTGAAGGTGGTCATTAAGTTTATAAGAAATCAATTAACTGTAATTGTAAGTATAGTTCTTTCAACTGTGTAAAAGGGTTCGAGAAATATACTTAATCTACTTACCAGTATACTTTTAACATTGACACTAAGCTCACATATATTGGCTTTATACAGGTGGACAATGCCACCAAGAAAGCCAAAAAAGCTAGATGGTGTAGGGTCAAGAATGAAAGGAATACATCCCATCCTCAAGTGCCAGCAACTCCTAATAGTTTTCCTACTTTGGAACCAGCTGTCTCAGAACATGGTGGAGTACTGATACCTAACATACCCGTCATGTGTGATGATGTAGTGAGAAGAATTGATGTAGGTGTTCAGACAATCAGTGATTGGTGCAACACTGAATCCATCCCCAGTGGTGTGGATGTTAGCATACAGACAGAAAGCCATTGTGTGTGCAGATGTGATAGTCATGTGGTGCATCATGTTAGCAACACTGATAGCAGTACCTATAATGATCGTCTTGAAGAATGCCATGACCACAGTTATGATGAAGAGTACTTGCTTTTGAGGGACATGGAGGTTCATGATAACCAAACAGGATCTTGTACTCAAGATGATGCTATTTTATCAGACCCTGACTTTAGCTATGATAGTCAAGCAGATGATACTATAGCTTTAGCAGTATTGCAAATTCTCCTCCTGCTGGATTTGCTGTTCCAGAGGTGTGTGCAATTACATGCAAGCAGTGCAAAGTTCTAGAAGACAATGCTAAACTGTTAATAAAAATTGACGTTTTGACTCTAACAGACAATGCAAGATGATGAAAGAGTCAAATTTTATACCGGTTTGCCCAATGATGGTACATAAAACGTGTAGTTAGTTACATTACTGTCTCATCAGATAAAAAAGATCCAAATTGAGTACATTTCAACAAATTTTGCTCATACTGATGAAACTCAGACTTGACTTACCGCAACAGGATTTGGCCTATCGATTTGGCATTTATCAAAGCTATTCAATATATGGATTGCATAATGGCCAAACGCCTTGAATGCTTTATTATTTGGCCCAATAAACTAGAATTGACAACATTTCTTCAGAAAATTTTATGAAAAATGCACATGCATCATTGATTGTACAGAGATCATTAGACCTTCAAATCTGCTTACTAGAGCACAAACATGGAGCAATTATAAACAACACAATACAATAAAAGTGTTGATTGCCATAACTCCTCAAGGCACTATTTCATTTATATCACAAGCTTGGGGTGAACGTGCATATCTGACAAGTTTATAACTGAGCATTCCGGTTTTCTAGATGTACTTTCACCATGTGACTTGGTCCTTGCGGATAGAGGATTCACAATTGAGGAAATTAAGTGTTGGTTTGTTCTGTGCCAAGGTTTGCATTTCTCCTTTTACAAAAGGGAAGAAGCAACTCACCAGGCATGAGGTGGATTGGTCCCGTGAGATTTCTCATGTGAGAGTTCATGTGGAACGTGTTATTGGCCAATTAAAAAACTTTACTTCAGGGTGTGATTCCTATCACTTTATTAAAAAATAAAGCAAATGGTATTTGCACATTAGACTGCATTATAACTGTGTGTTCAGCATTATGTAACATGTGCCCTTCAGTTGTACCATTTGATTAACTTAATTTAACATATACTTCAATGCACAGTGTACACATGAAACATTACAATATTCATGTGAATTACTTGAACTGTGGCCGTCACTCAGGACAGTACCATTTTCCTTTAGGAATTTTTTTCAATCTCCAGACATGCAAGATGAAACCATATAATAGCGCAAGATGCATTGTCACACTGACATCATCAACACTCTCATCTCGTCCACAATAACACCATGTTGCAGTTGCAGTTGGTTCTATAGACATACCCAATTCTTCAATACTTTTACCTGTGATCACATATTGTCTGGTAAACCATTGTCCTATCACCTCCGGAAGAATTACATGAATTTAGAAAGTACTAATCTTGTAGACAGTGTTGCTGAAAAATGCATTGCCAGGCTTTATACGTTCAATAAATATTCCTTTCATTGTCTATACTACAAAGTCTGCAAAGTTTTCTTGGCATTTTATCATTTGGGCTTGAACTTGATGATAATATGCATGACTTGTATTTAAATGTAATTCACCATTAAATATACGAAGGCAGTAATGGAATTGACTGCATCATGCAGTGAGCATTCACGGGCATTGTATGGACATTCAAATTCTACAATGCCCTTACCACAACAGTCATAAAAAATAATGCCATCAGGAGATGCTCCAAGATGTGGGTACAGTGGATTGATTACAAGACCACTGGATGATATTTTGACATTTTTGTGATATGATTGTAGGGAGGATTCATAGCTGAGTCTTGCTATTTTTTCATGTTTTATACCCCATCTGTGTCAAATAAGAATAAATATATATAGCTGAATGCATGCAGGCTTAGATAGGTGCTCAAGCAGCTAGCACAATTACCTTATCGCACTTGATGTGAACTTCATTATGTCAGGATAACATATCTCCTTACCAGTGAAATAGAGGGATTTAGAGGGTCAAATCTGGCAACTTGCTAAATCTTTGAAGCTGTAATTCTTCCAGCCTGATATATGTACCTCAATTTTGACGTACCTTGCTCTCTCTTCTAAGCATTGTGCTTGTTCATTCGTAACAACAAGGAATTGAACTTGAAAAGTATTTGAGACTCTAAAATAAGATCATTTAATGCATGAGATATACATTCTGGTTTATAATAGCTAGACATTAGGGGTGACAGCCGTGATGACTGGGAAGTAGGGTTAAAGCTGTCACAATATCCTGGTACAATAGACAGAATAGCTGCTTTTTGATTAACTTCATGTAGATCCTTGAAGAACGCAGCTAATTCTGCATCATTGGGTGCAGTAACATTGACAGGTGAACAACTAACAGGATGAAGTGGAATCTTCATAGGGCTTTCAAACTGGATGTGACAGATTTTTACCATATCTGCTTTAGCCATTGTGGAGTACAGCAATGCAGTGATGTGTGAGCAAGCCTCTCCTGCACCTGCCATGCAGTGTGCACAAACAACAGTGCCACTATAACGCACTCCAACCCAGGGTACAAGAGATGGATCGCTCATTTTCTGGCTATGCTTGACTTATACAGGTGTGATGCAATGAATGCATGCAAATTTCAATTTCATGCTAATTGTACCTTGGCTGTAAGCAAACATAAGTCTGTGCTTATTTGATTCCGCTTACATAACCCCTATAGTGACATACTTCCAAGCTTCGGTGCTCTTGTAAGCCTTCAGATCATCTTTAGTGCAGGCACTATAGGCGAGAAAAGCAGATATGTACAAATATCAGGAAAACTGACGTCCGGCCACGACTCAGGGCTTACATCCGGAGCGGTAAGATATGGATCCATATCTAAGTGTAGCATATCCAGTTTCTCTCTGTATCTCCGCTTGCCTACTGAATCCAATTGCCGATAAAACTGAGAATCTGTACAAGTTGTTGAGTTAGAAGCCATTTTGCGAATACGTAACGCCACTTTTCTGTGGCGCTCTTTGTAATAACATCACATGACTAGCACATGATAATTTATTCATTGTGCCGCAGGAATAAGCTCGAGAACGCCCCAAGTGCTGAACTTGGAACCCGAAGAAAACAATTGTGCGACAGCGGCGGCTGCAACCGGAACGACCAGCCTGGACACAGGAAGGAGCGCGCGACCGCGAGCGGCGGCTGGCCCGACGATAAAATTTGTTCACATGAACGAGAAACGACTCGGGCGGCGTCCAGCTGCAGGACCACCTACAAGAGGCTCTTAAGGCAAAAGGCGACTGCGACGCTGGCAAACGACCTGAGTGTCCACACTGGGATTCAAGGAGTAAGAGCGCGCGACTGCGAGCGGCGGCTGGCTCGGCAACTATGTATGCAGCGAGGGTGACGAGCGGCGAGGAAACCCTAAGCGCTGAGCTCGGGACCTGAAGCAAACGAGGGCGCGGCAGGGCGGCTGAACCCCAAACGTCAGCTTAGAAACGGGAAGGAGCGCGCAACCGCGACCGGCGGCTGCCTCGGCAACTAGGTATGCAGCGAGGGGTGACGCGATCGGCGAGGAAACCCTAAGCGCTCAGCTTGGGATCCGAAGCAAACGAGGGCGCGGCAGCGACGGCTGAACGCCAAACGTCAGCTTGGACACGGGAAGGAGCGCGCGAGTGCGAGTGGCGGCTGGCTCGGCAACTATAGGTATGCAGCGAGGGTGGCAGCGGCGGCTGAACCAAAAACGTCAGCTTGGATACGGGAAGGAACGGGCAGAATGATCCCCTTCTAATAGGTATGTTACGCGCGATCGATGGATTTGCGCGATCCATCGATTGCGCTGCGCCATCAATGGATCCACTGACTGCGCACCTATCGATCGATCGCGCAATCATCGATCGATCGCGCAACTATAGAAATTGCGCTATCGACCGATTGCGCACTGCTGAGTTTGCGCTATCGATCGATCTAGCTTATGATTGGATTATATGGAGACCTCCAAGTGGACTTTTAAAGTATACATCTATTTTAAAACTGGTGTTGTGTACAACTCAACCAGAGTGTGAACTGTGCTATAGTTAATCAAAGAGCTTGTTCACTGCTCTCCAAAAATTGTGAATACTGACATGAATCAACTACATTAAACAAGAATAATCATTGAAGCATGCACATGAATCATAGTGCTTCAGTGCAAGTGGGACACTTCCACTTGTCAGTTTGTGTTCCGTCTCCAATGCATTCGGGGTGGAAGCACTGCCTACAAGCACAGCAACGGATCATTGGTTTGCCATTGTCCGGAGCTCGGCATTTGCAGTACACCCTTTTCCTAATCTCATGTACAACACGTGGCTGATGGTTTACAACAGTGGAAGGAAATGGGGTTATGCTGTATGTGTCAACACAGTTCTTAAAGTGACTACGCAATTCCTTGTAGTGCAGTTGTGTGGGATCTTCCCCGTGGATGAGTGATGTTGCAAAGGCCACAGCAAATTCCCCACATGCATAACCATTGTCTTGCAGCTGAACATTCATGACTTTGATTGTGATGTGAGAATCTGGACATTGCACATATATCTAGCAACAAGTGATTATGCATTCCCCGTCAGGTCTATTTTGCATTGAGTCATAGATGCAAACAGTATCCATTTCTTCCCCAATGTTAGATATTACCAGCCAGTGGTTTTTGTTAACAAGAAGAAACTGCACAAATTCAAAGCTAGGGACACTGAAGGACATGTTCTGTTGAAGGATGGGATCTTGGAGCCCATCAACTGCAGGAAATGCATCTCTGAGTAGTAGCAGCCTCCATATGCATATCACTCAACCATCCAGTTTTGTCAAGTATTGCTCTATCACCTGGTGACAATAGTGGTGCTCTTGATGCCTGTGTTGGCACTTGAGTGTTTGTGCAAACTGTAGCATTATGACAGTTGGTGGAGCACTGTATTCCATTTTTTCTACAGATGCACCGATTTGACTTGCACCCACTTGAACATTTGCAGGAGGATTTGGTGAACTTATTACATGGATTAAATTTCTGGGCTGCTTCACGAAGCGACAAAGTAATGTCTCCACGCACAACAGCTACATTACCATCATAACTCTGCAGGTCTCCACCACGGAACTTTCCCTTAATAGTTCCAAACATTGTTCCAAGCATGTATGTCTTTACTTTGTCTCCAAATACTTCAGTTATTTCACAAGGAAGTCTTGGCATGTCTGTTTTGGCTCGATCCATCTTGGGAATACCAAAAGTTACTTTGTCACCTACACTGAACACCTGTGTCTTAACTCCCTTCTATTTGTTGTACTTCACTGCCATATGTGTAGCTTCCAAATATGTATTGTCCCGAACTTTCTCTCTTATTGCTGTGTGGATTGTTGATTTAGAATCACCCTCATCTTCCTCCTGCTGCTTGTCTGGGGTTTCTAACACCTGTGGTGGCAGTTTCAATATACTGTGCTCTACCTCACCGTCTGGATCTACTTCATCTTTTGGCCCTGATACTGATTGTGGAGCTACACAGGGGAGGAGATACTGGATTCACACATCCATCAGCACTATTTCCATCATCTCTGACGGATGGAGATGGTTGTCTATGTTGTGCTGCTGTGTCAGTAGATGGTTTCGTGTGCAATGTAGCTGAACGAGGATCGTCACAATTTGATGTTATGGGTAGGTCTTCTTCATCTACACAATGTTTTTCAGCTCCAGGAAAGATTCCAACTGGAGGGTATCTACCAAATACAACACGATAGGGCAAGTCCTTTATGCCTTCATGTCGTTCACAATTCATGGAGAACATGATGCGAGGCAACCATGAAACCCAAAAATATTTATTTTCTTCATGCCCCTCATCTTGTTTCATTGCTGCTATCTTCTGCTCTACAGTGCGATTTCCTCTTTCTACTAGACCCTGTGACTGGGAGTGACATGGACGACCACTGACAAATGTGACATCACCACCCCACTTCTCAAACGTAGCACGGATCAGACTGTTGACAAATTCTCGTCCATTGTCAGAGTGAAATATCTTGGGTGGGCCCAAATAAGCCAGTACACGTTCCTGTAACATGTAAGATACTTCTTCTGCTGTCTTCCTCTTCAATGGAAAAAGTACATGAAATTTGGAGAAATGGTCCATAAAATGACCAATGTAGTTATACTCATTGTCAGGACTGTGTCTCATATCTATGAGATCCACTTGAACTCTATCCAGAAAGTCCTTCTCAATTATTGGATGTAATGGAGGCCTTGTGCTTTGTGGCTGACTTAGCTGGCAGACAGGACAGTGTGTGCAAAACTCCTGCACAA
This sequence comes from Eunapius fragilis, assembly GCA_963681505.1. Taxonomy (NCBI): domain Eukaryota; kingdom Metazoa; phylum Porifera; class Demospongiae; order Spongillida; family Spongillidae; genus Eunapius; species Eunapius fragilis. Next base: position 6,012,083 of record OY811972.1, on the reverse strand, counting down.
AGCCTCTTGTTATTCCCAAGTAATGACGCTGCACCTTCATAAGGAAAAATAAAGCATGCCATAATGAAGGTCAAAGCTGTTGTGAAGTTTACTAGATCTCATTTACCTATAGTACCCTCTGCACATTATAAGTACTGCATGCAATTATAATTACAATCACTGAAGAACTAATCAACATTATACTGCACGTAAATCCAGTGCAAGGGACATGAAATATAATGTCCTCCAGTAACTGTACTCCTCTCCTGTCAGGTGTAATGCTAAGGTTAGATGTTACCTACCAGCTATCACCATGGTATTCTTTATATGTTATCCTCCCCCAGTCAACCTAATCTACAAAACGGTAGATCTAAGTGTGAAAGGACAGATAAAAAGTCCTCCTGACGTATAAGTTCTTTCAACATTGTTACTGACGTATAAGTTCTTTCAACATTGTTAACACGGTTACGAAATCGCGAGGATGCACTTACATAGTCTAACACCTTCTTGTAGCCACTATGCTGCATGAACAGCCTGAACGATAATATATAACTGATTTGCATTTACAACACGCAATAATTTCACACCATCCTCCTAGAATGATAGGTTTAAAGTTTCGTACAAGACTAACAAGTGTATGCAACTGCATTAAACAAACCTTGTTGTTCCGTTCATTTGGAATTACAAGTACTTTGAAAAGTCCCAGTCCAGGTAGATCAGCAAGTTGAAAGTTTCTGCTTTTAACCCAGTGCTTGAAATGGGGATCAACTTTGTCTTGTGGGGACGATAGATGGTGGACGATGGCTTCGAACTTTTCTTGGCTTAAAACACAGCTCTTAGTCGAGGCTGCTTTGGCGGTAGCAATAGCCGTCATGCGCTCCTTGAAGAGCGGATCCATCTCAACGAAGGTTTCACACCAAAGCACGTGCACATATTACGTCCAGCGATCGCGCAAGCGCAGTAGTGCGCGATCGATCGATGGTTGCGCGATCGATCGATAGGTGCGCAGCCAATGGATCCATCGATGGCGCAGCGCAATCGATGGATCGCGCAAATCCATCGATCGCGCGTAACAGGTACTTGAACATTTTTTTCAAATCGCATCAAATGCGGCGATTTTTATATCAAATGAAAGAGGAAAAAATGCGCATTAAAATTATGCTTTTTTGTATTCATCGGTGCAGTATTTCAAAAGTTGCGGCATTTCAAACACTCATTTTTGGATGTACGCAGTATGATGCGAGAGGGAAGAAAAAATTGTGACGGTTTGACTTTTTTGTGCTACAGTTGTTGGAAAACAAATAGTTAATACGCCAAACATTACTACCATATTGGATACACATTTCTAATTACTAATATAAGATGTAGCAGGTTCATTGATCTGTAGATCACCAGTAATAAAGTTCACTACAAATTCAATTAATGTCATTGTAACGTCTTCTCCTTCCTCCGTTTCGTCGTATTTCCAATAGGTAACTATAACTTTAGGTGTTGTTGACTTTTTTTGAGTACTTTACATTGATATCATGACCTTTATACATTACATTCTACTGGTTAACAAACCACAAGTGTTCACAGTAGAGTCCATTTACCGTGCAAGGATTGGCTAGTACTTCCGAAATAGCATTCATCTGGTCATCAGTTAGGTCTGAAAACTCTACAGACAACTCGGATTTGCCCTCTGCAACACTAATTAATTTCTTTTGTAGTGTTTTTCGGAATCTGCTATCTTTTTTTCATGAGCCTTTCATCTTGCAGCTTGGCAACATACTCTTCATGTGATCGGCAAAGGGCTTAACTTTTCTACCTTGTTTTATACAAAATTTTACAATATTGTCTTGCTCATCTTCAGTTTTTTTTTAAAAGCCAATCAATCAAGAAGAGCTCCATTTCACCCAGACTGGGGTCGGTACCCTCGTTTGAGGTGGGAGAGCTCTTGGAACCAGCTAGAGGCCGTCTCGTTGTTGGAGAGGGGGTGCCTGATGTGGGAGGTGTGGTTGTGCTGGGAGCCCCCACTGGGGGAGTTGCAGACCCTCTAGTAGCTGCTGATCCTGTCCTGGGGGCAGAGGGAAGAGGGGAAGGGGGGGCACACCAACATCTAATCCCTCCTGACTGACCTGGAACCGCTTTATGAACTTTGACCTTTTTGCTGCCTCTTTGTGGGAATCTAAAGTTACCCTATGTTTACCTAGAATTAGAGATCATGAAGAGGCTTGTAACTACGTGCCAGTACCGTTAGATGCAGCTATAACGTTTGAATGATAAAGTATCACTATTTAAATTTTTTCAATTTCCTTTTTCACCACTCTGAAAATATGAACTTGGTCACACTGAATGTGTTTCATTGAAAACCCCCTGTACATACCCCGCCCCCTTGATGTTCCCTGATGTGTCATGAATTGTTAAAATAGAAGATGGCATATGCAGAAACAAGGTCAAGGTTTTCACTGATGTCACTCTTTAAATCATCAATATACTTCTCCAAATCAGCAGCAGACTTCATCCTAATATGAAATACAATTTAAAATGCAATAGACAACTTCACGATCTGATTATTTTGTACTCCGGATATGATGTCACCTAGTCACTACGAAGAAGTCCGTTGTTGTCTCTTTGTTGTCTCTAGCTTTTACTGGGCCTCATATAGTTACATCGTTGTGGGGCCCAATAAAAGCTAGAGACAACAACGGACTTCTTCGTAGTGTCTAGATGACATCACATCCGGAGTACAAAATAATCAGATCGTGAAGTTGTCTATTTGGTAACCGCAAAACGGAACTACGCTATCTTCCGATCAACCACCAGAACTGGTTGATCCAGTATCAAGACCTCGTATTACCCAATCCTATATGTATGCCCTTGTGTCACGTGTGTTTCAGTCTTGCCACGTTTTCGTGTAGTTGTCAATTGTGTAGCGTAGCTCTGTCACTGTCTACGTGTGCGCGTGCGCCGTCGTTGTATACACTACACTACATTGGCGACGAGGTAAACAGGCTAATCGTTTTGTCCTTGCAGGTATGGCCCTACTCAGTAATTTGGGACCATTCGACCAGTCGGCAGAACATTGGTCTGAATACTGCGAAAGAGTAGAACTCCATTTGGCAGCTAATGGTATTGACAACGCCGAGCGCAAATGCGCGGTTCTGCTCAGTGTCTGCGGTGCCTCCACGTACCACCTAATTTGCAGTTTAGTCTCTCCAAACAAGCCTACTGACAAAACGTTTGCAGAAATAGTCAAGCTAGTCAAAGACCACTTAACACCTCCTCCTTCGTGTACGATGCTACGATACAATTTTAACGCTCGTTCGCAAAACGACAAAGAATCCATAGCGGAGTTTGTAGCCTCGCTCCGTCACTTAGCCGCGAACTGTGAGTTCGGCGCGTCGCTAGATGATATGTTGAGGGACCGTCTGGTGTGTGGGCTTAGGGATGCTAGAGTTCAGAAGCGTCTCTTGGCGGAGCCGAAGCTCACGCTCGCAAAAGCTCTAGAGCTGGCACAGGCCGCCGAGTTGGCTGAAGAAGGTGCACGTCTAATGCAAACCCAAGTGTCCTCCCAAGAAACCTCGGTGTTGGCGTTGTCAAAGAGCGAGCCCCCCAAACCACTTCGCTCCAAACCTTGTTATCGTTGCGGTGGGCAGCACGCGAGCGCAACCTGTCGCTGCAGAGATTGGATTTGCAATTCGTGCAGAAAGCTAGGTCATGTAGCCAAAGTTTGTCGAAGTAGGGGAAGGAACACCGGTCCTTGGAAGCATAATACCAGTTCTCCGGCAGCATCAGCAGCACGACCGGTACCTAGTGGAAACCAGTCACACATCAACACCGTGTTTCTGGCCAGGGACTCAAGCAGTTCTCCCTTTTTGATCGCAGTGAACGTTAGTGACGTAGATCTGTTGATGGAGGTCGACGCAGGTGCTGCGGTGTCGTTAATTAGCGAGTCCACGTACAACAGCCTATGGTCGGGTGAAAACAAACCTCCCCTGCAACATGCTGACGTGTCATTACGCACGTACTCGGGCGAGAAGCTTCCTGTCGTTGGTCAGATATCTGTTGTTGTCAAATATCTTGAACAATAACGTCTGTTAACTCTACTGGTAGTTAGAGGCGAGGGTCCATCGCTCTTAGGTCGCGTGACTGGTTGCAAGTACTTATAACGTCACATTGGACAAGTTGAACGTCCTACGTATTGAAACGTCTTGCAATCTCCAGGGTGTCTTATCTAAGTATCCAGAGTTGTTCCGAGACGAGTTGGGCCTCGTCAAGGGTGTAAAAGTTAAACTGCACGTAGACAGTTCATTTCGGCCACGCTTCTTTAAACCTCGTTCGGTACCATTTGCCTTGCGTGAGCGGGTTGAAGCAGAGTTGGACAGGCTCCAGAAGGCAGGTGTTAATCAACCGGTGCAATTTTCGGATTGGGCTGCGCCCATAGTTCCTGTGGTCAAGGGTGATGGTAGTGTACGTATATGTGGCGACTACAAGCTCACTGTCAACGCCGCGGCTTGCACAGAGTCTTACCCGCTTCCTCGCATCGAGGATTTGCTGGCTTCCATCAACAATGGGAAGATATTTTCAAAACTCGACCTCTCAAACGCCTTCCAGCAGCTTGAGCTCGATGATGACTCCAAGCGTTTCGTGACCATCTCCACCCAAAGAGGCTTGTATCAGTATAACCGTCTTCCCTTTGGAGTCTCATCTGCCCCCGCTATCTTCCAGCGGACCATGGAGACGTTGCTAAGGGACATAGCTAACGTGTGTGTTTACATTGACGATGTATTAGTGTCGGGTGCATCGGAAGGAGAACACCTTCGAACTTTGGAAGCAGTCTTGTTTCGCCTTCAACAGTCAGGTTTCAAACTCAAATTGTCAAAGTGTGTGTTCATGGTCCCTTCCGTCGAGTACTTGGGCCACGTTATTTCAGCAGACGGTGTCCGCCCAACCGAGGAAAAACGGCGAGCCATCGTGAATGCCCCGGTGCCACAGGATGTTTGTCAACTTAGGTCCTTCTTGGGTCTCCTGACGTACTACGCTAAATTCCTTCCCAACCTGGCAAGCACACTGTCACCCCTGTACAGTCTTCTCGAAAAGAGAAAAGCTTGGTCTTGGGGAGAGGAACAGCAATCGGCGTTTCTGCAAGCTAAACAGCTCCTGGTTTCAGCACAAGTCTTAACACATTTTGATCCTCAAAGGAAGTTACTGCTCTCATGTGACGCTTCGCCTTATGGGGTTGGCGCCGTGCTATCCCACGAGTGGGATGATGGATCAGATAGACCCATAGCGTATGCCTCGCGCACCTTGTCTCCAGCCGAGAAGAAGTACGCCCAACTTGAAAAAGAGGGTCTAGCCATTGTATTTGGAGTGTCTAAATTTCATCAATTTCTTCTTGGTTGCGAGTTTACCATTCTCTCCGACCATAAGCCGCTCCAGTATCTCTTCTCAGAAAACCGCAGCGTACCCCCCATGGCATCTGCACGCATTCAAAGATGGGCTCTCACACTCAGCGCTTACCGTTATCGTATCAAGTTCAGGGCCGAAAAACAGTTAGGCAATGCAGATGCTTTGAGCAGGCTACCCCTGGATGAACGTTGCCCAGATGCCGCCGAGCCTAGCGAGATTGTATTGATGGTCGAGGCATTGGACAATTGTGGTTCTTCTATCTCCGCAGCTGATATCAAAACCTGGACGGACAGGGACACTATTCTGTCTCGAGTCAGAGATGCAGTGGCCCAAGGGGACTGGAGGTCTCTTGCGCAGGAACGGGAGTTTCGTCCGTATATTTCTAGGAAACTGGAGCTGAGTGTGAATGATGGATGCGTGCTCTTAGGAAGTCGAATCATCGTGCCGCAAGCAGGCAGAGAGGCAGTCCTCCAAATCCTACACGAGGCCCACCCGGGAATAGTGCGTATGAAGGGACTAGCAAGAGGCATTGTTTGGTGGCCCAGCATAGATAGCGACCTGGAAGCCAAGGTTAAAACTTGCAATGCTTGTCAGGTCAACAGGAAGTCTCCGCCAGTTGTCCCACTTCACCCTTGGGAGTTCCCCGCTCGCCCATGGTCGCGTCTCCACATCGACTTTGCCGGTCCTTTCCTTGGTAAAATGTTCGTCGTTTTAGTTGACGCTTACTCCAAGTGGTTGTGGAAGTAGCTATAGTTTCCACTTGTTCCTCTCAACAGGCAATCAAGTTTCTTCGGGGTATTTTCGCAACTCACGGTATTCCCGAACAACTGGTTTCAGATAATGGCAGCGCTTTCTGCAGTGACGAATTTAAGTCTTTTACCTTGTGCAATGGCATAAAACACTCGAGAACCGCCCCATATCATCCATCCAGCAATGGCCTAGCAGAACGCAGCGTCCAGACGTTCAAAGAAGCCCTCACGAAATCGACCGGAGACCTGGAAACTCGACTGGCGCGGTTCCTATTTGCGTACCGCATTACCCCTCATTCAACCACCGGTCGGAGCCCCGCTGAATTGTTGCTCGGACGCAAGCCCCGCTCCTCACTCGACGGTTTGCGCCCTGATCCTGACCTAACAGACAAGGTTGCGCAGAGCCAGTCTCAACAGAAAGCAAACCACGACCGGCACTCCAGACCTCGCACATTCTATGTAGGTGACCATGTGTACGTCAGAAATTTCAGAGGCACCCCACTTTGGCTTCCAGGTGTGGTCCGCAGTTGGATTGGTCCATTATCGGTGACGGTTGAACTAGAGGACGGAAGGATCTGGCGTCGCCATTTTGATCATGTTAGGAATCGTCTTGATGTTACTACGAGCCAAGCGTCTGAAGAGGCCGTAAACACTGAGCATGAGAAGCGGTGATGGCGACGTCAGACCCCATAGAAATGTTTCCAGACTTTTCATTTTCTTTGGAGGGAGGAGCTCCTATTGTGCAACTTCCAGCTACAGTCCAGGCCAATAATGCATCACGTCCAGAGAGGGTGACAATGCCTGAAACAAGTTCAGCGGCTATTGAAACTCCAGGTACCTTGAGTAGTGAAGACGGAACGTTGCCGAACACTCAAGATGTGGTCGGGGACAATCGCTCAGACCCTCCAATTTTACTTCGCCGTTCATCACGTCACAGAGTTCAGACAGACTTCTATGGAACTTAAGGAGGGAGAGGTGTAATGTACCGCAAAACGGAACTAAGCTATCTTCCGATCAACCACCACAACTGGTTCATCCAGTATCAAGACCTCGTATTACCCAATCCTATATGTATGCCCTTGTGTCACGTGTGTTTCAGTCTTGCCAAGTTTTCGTGTAGTTGTCAATTGTGTAGCGTAGCTCTGTCACTGTCTACGTGTGCGCTTGCGCCGTCGTTGTAAACACTACACTATAGTACCCAAATCTTTAACCTATTCCATCGATTTCTCAGGTGTACTATATGGGTCTGGGGACCAGACCATCCATAAAACAAGCCTTGCGCATCATCCAGAAGTTACGAAAATTTAAGGACTTGACTTCTAGTGCTCAAGCTACATGTTACTGAACTCTAAATACCTGCCTCTCAAAGGATTAGGTGCTTTTTAATTAGAATCGCTCGACACAGAACCTTGGCGGCTGAAAGAACGATGCTGTGTTTTGTTAAAACATAAATTCAAATGCAGAAAACACTTCTTAAAGCACATTGGTGTTTTCAGATAATATAGGTGCACCCGACGCCAGTATCAAACGAATAGACACATCCCATCGTATGACCTCTTGCGCATCAACCGAAGTTGATACAATTTTAAAGACAGCTAGATAATGACCCTTCCTAAGTGGTGAAAACGTATTTTTCCCTGCCTCTTAACATATGAAGAAAATGTTCAACTTATAAAAAGTACCTATTGTTCAATGCGCGAAGGTAACTAGATGAGTAAATTACGATCTGTTCCAACAGATAGTACACTTACTCAACTACTATAGGAACACAGCAGAGTTCAAAATTCCAGTTCAACCAACACAAACGAGCTTCCTTTTTCGCACGGTGCACACTTTCAATAGACAAATCCAGTCACAATTTTCATCGCTTTATTAGATCATCATTTTTTGGTACGTGTACGTTAAATGTTCAAGTACCTACTTCTAACTTCATTTACAGAAATATGCTGGCTGGTTTTGTCGTTCATCAAAACTGTATCGGAAGTTTCGTTAGAAACTTCCATATAGGATTTGACCCCGACTATGAATGTCATTAAAAAAACGCGACCCGTCTGTAACAACACTCCCGACGATCGGATCGTGTAGCTTGTTTTAGCAATCGATCTAGAAGTCAAAAATGAGTAGTTTCGTTTTTGTTTCATGTCGCTGAACCGCGTGGTTGTTGAGAACAAGAGTGTACTGCCCGTCCTCGTACCCAGTCTCGGAACAAGGGGCGGGTCGTCTTCTCATTCTTCTTCTCCTTCTTCTTGGCAACGCATAACTCAGGACAGGAACATTTCTAAGCGATGAAAATTTCACCAATAGCTTCAGAATCGGCTGGAGGACTCGCTTTTATATAATATAATACTTTGATAAACAATCGACTATCAGCCTCCTATGTCTTGTTAGTCTCGTACCCAGACCGTCTATGACGTAAGCGATTATCGCTGTAAACAGTATAATCACTACGTCCATACGTATGGACGTAGTGATTATACTGTTTACAGCGACGTATGGACGTAGTGATTATACTGTTTACAGCGATAATCGCTTACGTCATAGACGGTCTGGGTACGAGACTAATGTCTTGTATAATTAAATGGGTATGAAAAAAAATAAAGAAAACAAGTAAATAAAAACATTCTCTACGAGAAAGTTGGTGGGATATAGGATTTGATTATGACATTGGTGGTGTAAAAAGCAAGGAAACAAGGTCTTATCAGAAGGGAAAATGTCATAGTCCTATATTTAGCACACAAACAACACATGCCCTAGAAATGTGCTAAATATAGGACTATGACATTTTCCCTACTGATAAGACCTTGTTTCCTTGCTTTTTACACCACCAATGTCATAATCAAATCCTATATCCCACCAACTTTCTCGTAGAGAATGTTTTGATTTACTTGTATAAGTCTCTCTAGCATTTGAAAATGGTGTGAATCAACGTATAAAACCTCAAATGGGTTACAAGCCAGATGTATGAATGTTTCTGTAACTTCGTCACAGGCCTGCCATACATTCCAGGCTGACTTCTTGCCTTTTCCCTGAATGATGAAGTATAGTGTCACAACCTGTGAATGTGTATGGAACACATGCAATGATAGTGACTTATTATTACGAACCTTTAGCTACGCATTTACATCATGATTATTAATTTCATAATACATACATATGCGTGTATATAAATGATGTTTTTATCCGCTCCGTAACAGTAATATCAATAAGCTACCCAACTAAAGATATCAAGCGCATCGATGAAGGTAATGAGATGCATGCATGCTGTGACTGGCAGGTGGAGACTTGTAAATTGTAAGTAGAAAGCAAGTAGTTTGTATGCAAGTACTTTGGGGTGGGAAGTACACCAGGAATAGGTAAGAACTCCATATTTTCATTTAGGTAATTCTATAGGTATACGTTATTGTCAAGTAAATTGCTATGGATAGAGGTGTTGAGATGTATGTGTGCATAGCTATGGGTGTGCACTATGAGTGCCGATGTGGATGTGTGCAAAGAGCTATGGGTGTGCTCTGCGGGTGTCGAGGTGGGTGCATGTAAACATAGCTGTGGTGTGACATAGCAGGGTGTGTTGAAGTGGGTGTAAGCTCAGTTATGGGTGTGGCTAAGGTGTCGAGGAAATGTTGAGGTGGGTGTAAACATAGCTGTGGTGTGACATAGCTGGGGGCATCTACAAGTATGGTATGTTATACGTGTACGCATTGTATATGCTAAAATTTACCATCCACATTTTCCTGTTCAAGGACGCTGAATTCATCATCGCTCCCTGACATAACAGGCTCTTCAGGGTCACTACAGTAGCTCTCAAGGGCATCGTCATCCTTGTCAAGAAGTCTACTCGATTCATCCTGCGCGAGCGCTTTGCCATTCTCTACATGCGTTTATCAATTGGACTTTATCGGTCCAATCGACATTGTCCGCAGATTTAGTAGAAACCCACAATAGCAAGCCTGCTAGTTCGATAAAAAAATCAATAGTACAGGAACCGGTGAGCACAACTGTGTACGTTTCAGAACCAGATGTGTCACCGACTGTGGAAGGCGCTTCTTGTACTGTAGTGTATACAGCTGGACGCAAATTTGCGTCTACCGCGCTTTACATGTAAGACGCAAATTGGCGTCTACCGCATATAATCGGTTAAACACTTCTTGGTCAATCCACATGAAGACGTCCGTGGTAGCAAAAGTAGCGTAGGATACGTTATCCTTTGTGGTAGCCAAAACTATTCACTCCAACAATGAATAATCAAGCAAACATTGATCATGAATAATGTAATATATCGCGATGTTTGTATCGCCTCATATCGGCAATATAGACGATTAAAAATGTAGGTTATTTCGCGGCAATACTGCTCCCAGACCTATTGCTGCCCCCGGCAGCGGTAAATATTATTCTGTTCGCGCAACTCAACACTGTCCCTGGCGACCATACACTGGCCCAAATTGACCGTGAAATGAGTTTTTAATGGCTGCGGTATACACCATAAAAGAACTAACTACCCGACCTAACTATTTAGCTGTCAACGTATTCCCCGTGGCGTGAAGCGGCTTCCTCAGGTCATTCACCACGTTTAGTAGCCACCACGAAGCAATACAGCACGTCGTATCCAAGCATAAAATCCACAATTTTAATATCAACATCACCCACTGCAGCCGGAGTTACTCGGCATTTTGGCTGTCCACGTCCAACAAACGTAGCGTATACCGTAAAGCTCTCATGGATGTCATCGTAATACCCAGAGAATGAAGCCCGAGCACTTCGTTCGTTACCTAAAACCTTTTGGGCACGCAATGAATGCACACCTAATGCTTATATGAACCGATTTCTTACCAGTAATATTAGACGTTCAGCCGATCGACTATCTTTCACTGGGACAAATTGAGACGGGGGGTAGGCTATAATGTTATAAAATGTCGGCGTTTTCCCGGAGTAGTCAGAATAGGAGATGTAAATATCTATTTAGAAAAAATCGCATCCATGAAAGATGGGAAGAGAAATATCACTAACTTTGGTAACTTACGACGGGGCTCGAAGACTTCGATACCTAACGCATGCAATACATGTAGAAATCAATTACTCATGCCCTTTCAACACATAAGTTAAATACCTTTGCCGTCAAGAGCATAAGCATCAATAGAGATAACCATTACCAGAGCGATGAGAGCTAATCCTTTTATCATTTTTGAATTGATTACGTGCTAAAGTGAAAATTGACAACTTCACAACCGATATGCTTCAGCACGTTGAATGGATTGCTTAAATGCTTGCTCGTTTCAAAATTTGCATTGTTAAGCAATTAAAAAGAGCAACGGAGTTTCCGTGAAATATCAACGTTATGTTTGTATGAAAACATGCATTTCCTGGTATGAGTGAGTGAATGCGTAAAGCTTTACTATACATAGAGAGACGATACTGGAGAAACTGGATCGAGGTTTTCCGAAAGTCAAGCCAGGCTCCTGCCTGTGACCTTCATCAAGGTACTAATCTGAGAACCGGACCATAATTGAGAATATGGCGTCTCATAGAAGGTTTTATGCCAGAGGAAGTAATTATCCAGCAGTACTGCGTACGGCAGATATATAGCTGATTTAACGTAATTGCTTAATGAAATTTGCATGCTTATGGTGTTTGCGATTCTAGCCGGTATGAATCCTATATCGCATTAAAAAAAAACATGTTTGGTAGGATAAGAAGATGTCATTTCCTGCTGCTATACTCTGCTATACTCTGCATGCACTGCATAGTGCTGCTCTTTTCTAAGCGTTACATTAAACATTTTGCATGTTTTGTAGAGACCCAGACCTACAACCGGATATATAGGAGAACCGGGTGGAAATTAATTGGAATAGACACATGATCAGATATAGTTTTTTGGCGTATCGTTTGTCTTGTTGGCGTGATATAAAATACTTTGTTGTTAAGTATTGCGACTCGCCACATTGGTGACCCAGTGGCGGACTCAGGATTTAAAGAAAGGGGGGTTGTAGTGGAGGGGGATAACCAAAAGGGGGAGGGTGCGGGAGGGGGATGTGTCCCCTCCCGCGCGAAGCGCGGAAGCTTTTGAAAACGTTAATTCGGTGTGCTATAATGCATGAAAAAATTTTTTTACTTATGCCGCATTTTGCGTATTATGTAATAGGAGGAAAGGGGGGGTTGCAACCCCCCCAACCCCCCCCCCCCCCCCCCCCCCCTCCGTCCGCCAGTGTGACCCTGTACAGTATGGCAGAGGAACACGCTGTCTCATTGAAACTTCCAACCTTCTGGCCTTTCCAACCTGAGGTATGGTTCGCCCAGGCAGAAGCGCAGTTTAACTTGCGAAAAATCAGCGCAGACGATACGAAGTACTACTACGTGCTATCCGCGCTTGACCAACAGACAGCGACACGTTTACTTGACCTCATCAGTAAACCTCCGACAGACGGAAAATACGAGGCTTTAAAGGACCGGCTCATCGCCACGTTTGGCCTCAGCAGAAGGGAGCGTGCATCTCGACTCCTGCATTTTCGAGAGTTAGGTGACACCAAACCCTCCAGCCTCATGGACGAGATGTTGGCTCTGCTCGGAGATCACCCCCCGTGTTTACTCTTCGAGCAGCTTTTTCTCGAACGCCTCCCAGAGGACATCCGCATCCAATTGGTTGATGCAAAGGTGGATGACTGCCGACATTTGGCAAGACGCGCAGACGCCCTTTGGACGAGCCGAGCCACGGGTTTAGGTGTCAATGCTGTTCAACGGCACCCACCTAGCGGACATAAACCGAAAGGAAAGTCCCCCGTTCCCACATCAGACGAGTTGTGTTACTACCATTGCACATTTGGAAAGGCAGCCCGAAAATGCAACCAATTAACCCTGTGCCTGGTCGGGAAAAGATCAGGTCAGCCGCCAATAGTGGCCTCGGCGGCTGGCCATAACGAAGGCCGCTTTTTCCTTTGTGATGACAACTCAAGACAACAGTTTTTGGTTGACACAGGAGCAGAGATCAGCGTTCTACCTGCTACCAGGATAGACACCCGCACCAAACTGCCAGGTCCTTCATTGTTAGCAGCCAATGGCACTACAATACAGACATATGGGACCCGTATCTTGACTCTCAATTTTGCCTCCAAGACGTACCAGTGGAAGTTCGCAGTAGCCAAAGTATCCCGCCCTTTGTTAGGAGCTGATTTTCTTCGTTCCAACTCCTTATTGGTAGATCTGAAAGGCAAACGGCTGGTGGATGCAGAAACGTTTCATTCCGCTCCACTTAGGATGGCTAGGACTGCTGCACCTCGTCTTAGCGCCATTTCCACTTCCAAAATTCAATATGAGGCATTACTTGCAGAGTTTCCAACCATCACAACTCCTATATTCACCCCATCGTCTGTCAAGCACACAGTAGAGCATTTCATCCCCACGAAAGGCCCCCCTGTTCATGCACGTGCTTGTCGCCTACCGCCTGACAAACTAGCTGCAGCAAAAGCTGAATTTGACAGCATGGAGAAGATGGGTCTCATTCGTAGATCGTCTAGCCCTTGGGCATCCCCACTACATATGGTGGCAAAAGCATCCGGTGGTTGGCGCCCTTGTGGGGACTATAGGCGACTAAATGATGCCACTGTGCCAGACAGATACCCTGTACCTCACATCCAGGATTTCACAGCAAATCTCGCTGGAAAGAAAATTTTTTCCAAAATTGACCTTGTGCGAGGCTACCACCAGACACCTGTCGCCACTGAAGACATTCCCAAAACTGCTATAATAACTCCTTTTGGGCTTTATGAGTTCCTCCGAGTCCCGTTTGGACTGAAGAATGCCGCCCAAGTATTCCAGCGTTTGATGGACACTGTGTGTCAAGGGTTAGTGTTTGCATTTGTCTATATTGACGACATCTTGATAGCGAGTGAAGATGAGGAGATGCACAAAGACCACCTTTGCCAACTTCCAAAAGCTCCAGGAGTACGGTCTGGTTATCAATGTCTCTAAATGCAATTTGGACGCGACACGATTGATTTCCTGGGCCACCGTATCAACCACACTGGAATAGCGCCGTTACCTGACAAAGTAAGTGCTATCACCCAGTACGCCCAACCAACAACTGTCAAAGGGCTACAAGAGTTCGTAGGGATGGTGAACTTCTACCACAGGTTCATTCCAGGTGCTGCACATTTGACGTTGCCACTTTTTGATGCACTGGCAGGCAAACCCAAGACACTGGCTTGGAATGAGGAAATGGAAAAGGCTTTTGTTGACACAAAGAAAGCATTGGCTGAAGTCGCACTCCTGGCACACCCGCGTCATGGGGTACCACTTTCACTGACAACAGATGCTTCTGACCAGGCATTAGGAGCAGTTCTCCAGCAATTGGTCAGCAATTCTTGGGAACCGCTAGCATTCTTTAGCAGGAGGCTACAACCTTCAGAGAAGAAGTACAGTGCTTTTGACAGGGAGTTACTTGCTTTGTATCTGGGCATAAGGCATTTCCGATTTTTGTTGGAGGGTCGACAGTTCACTGCTTATACCGACGACAAACCACTGACATTTTGCATGTCCAAGCAGTCAGAATCATGGTCGAGCAGACAACAGCGCCATCTAGCGTACATCTCCGAATACACCACAGACATTCGGCACATAGAGGGAAAAGACAATCCTGTAGCTGACTCCCCATCTAGAGCGATAATTCAATCAGTTCAGCTCGGCATAGACTACTCCGCCATGGCCAGTGACCAAACTAAGGACCCTGAAGTACAGTCCTAGAGAACTGCTCGTTCTAATTTAGTATTGCAGGACATTCCATTCGGAACAAATGGTTTTTCACTCCTCTGTGATACATCCACTGGAAATACCAGGCCTGTAGTACCTGCCTCATGGAGACATCAGGTTTTCGACCTGATTCATGGTTTGTCTCACCCCTCAATACGTACCACTCGGAAAATAATTGCCTCAAAGTTTGTTTGGAATGGGATGCAAAAGCAGGTTGGAGACTGGGCAAAAGCATGTATCCCTTGCCAGAGCTCAAAGATTCACAAACACATTAAGACCCCACTCCAACAGTTCGGTATCCCTCACCGTCGTTTTGACCACATTCATGTGGATATAGTTGGACCCCTACCACCATCCAATGGTTTCACCTACTTGTTCACTATAGTGGACCGTTTCTCCCGCTGGCCAGAAGCAATTCCCCTCAACGACATCACCAGCGCCACCTGTGCCCAAGCACTCATATCCCACTGGATTGCTCGTTTTAGAATTCCTATAGACCTGTCCTCTGATAGGGGAGCCCAGTTTACCTCACAACTGTGGACATCCATTGCCCAGTTGTTAGGAATTGAACTCCACCATACTACTGCTTACCACCCGCAGTCCAATGGCCTAGTAGAAAGGTTCCATAGACACCTGAAAGCAGCCTTACGGGCCCGGCTCACTGGCCCTAATTGGGCAACTGAACTACCTTGGGTACTGCTGGGAATTCGTACAGCACCTAAGGATGACCTCGGGTGTTCATCTGCAGAATTGGTCTATGGGGCACCTCTCACAGTGCCTGGTGATTCTTTTGGAAGTCACAATTCTCAACCAGAGCATCGCTCCCAACTACAACAACTCAGGGATCAAGTTCGCACGCAAGTACCGATGCCAACCTCCCAACATGGGGTTATACCATCCTCCATTCCTCCCAACTTAAAGCAATCCCTGCTTGTTTTTGTCCGCCGGGATGCTCATCGTACACCCTTACAACGCCCCTACGAAGGACCATTCAAGGTCATGCAGGCAGGAGACAAGACCTTCACAATTGACAGAGGAGGACGGAAAGATGTCATTTCAGTGGATTGGTTAAAACCTGCATTTGTTGACGTAGAACACCCAGTGGCAGTGTCAGAGCCTAAGAACTGCGGATTGCCTCCAAACATAGACCGTCTTGTGATTCCAAATCAACCTCAAGAACGGACCAAAATTGCTGATCCTGTGCAACCCCTGCGCACCAAATCAGGCCGTCAAGTTAATTTACCATGCACGACGCTACATCTCGGTTCTGGGGTGAGTAGTGTAGAGGCCCAGACCTACAACCGGATATATAGGAGAACCGGGTGGAAATGAATTGGAATTGACACGTGATCAGATATAGTTTTTTGGCGTATCGTTTGTCTTGTTGGCGTGATATAAAATACTTTGTTGTTAAGTATTGCGACTCGCCACAGTTTGGTCTAACGCGCATCCAAAACTGTCAGCCATTGCCATGGTAGTAACGCTCACAATCCACATTCCCACAATAAGCATGGAATACATGTAACAGTGGCGTTGATTAGCATTCCTGCGGTACTTCCTCAAAACAAAACTTTCTATGTGACGCAACCAGACCCATATTCTCATGCATGGTCTGGCCCAGACGAGGAATCTACGTGATTTCGTCCTAAGAGGTAGCTTAAAAGCACTTAGAATCCCCCCCCCCCCCTCCACCCTCCCTTTTTTATTTACTGGCCCTTTAGTCCCTCTCGAAGTTTCTGATTCCTGCCACTGACAGATTGTGCGCGAATCACTTCCGCTTCAAAATCTTTGTAAACATGCCAGAGACCATATACTAAAACTTGTATGATATATGCATTCTTCTAATCATGCGAAGTACTATGAAGATTTTACGTTGACCTCTCTCTCTCCCACCCTCCCTCTCTCTCTCCCGCTCTCCCTCCCTCCCTCCCCCTACTCTCTCTCCCCTCTCTCACTCTCTCTCTTTTTTTCTGGTACAGGTAGCTCCTAGCCAGCCTCAAACACGCGCAATTCAGCTGGCCCACTTTCAATATTGGGATTTCCTCGTCGGTTATAGATTCTGCGACGCTTAAATGGACGGACTCTTACAGATGACATCTTGCCATCTTAGATGCATCGCAGGGACGCGGGTAACTATAGCTAATAGGCGATTACCGGGCCCCTGCCCCGTAACAACCGCGTTTTAACCCTTGAACTGCGCTCATTAAATATTCACTGCGAATTGGAATTTGAATTTCTATTTGGGTTGGGTATTTACAAAAAGCTATACAATGCAGATGGTAATGTTTATATGAATCCTAGAATAGACTGCGCTGTACAGTGAATGGACAAACTTATTCCTCTGATACTAATTTTACGGACAGGGGTTCTGTACTAAAGGCCTTTTTTGTGTTAAAAGATAGCAATTAATGAAATTCATCCCTAGTTTGGAATTTTCAGGATCTTTCTCAGGCTTTGTGTTACTTTGACAAAAAGAATGAAGTATTTAAAAATTCCCTAGCTTAAAAGAAATGGTATTATGTAACTGAGCTTCCATGTTAAATTATTATTTAATTATGTATGTCTTGTTCATGTTTGTCTGGTGAATTATTTATGTGTTCTTGCTTCAAATTTCGTTGTTTATTTTGTGATGCATGCACGGCATCAATAAATAATGATCATTCATTGTACGTTAACATTTCTGCTATGTGCGTACAGCGGAATCGCGAAAGAAAGTTATTGTCGAATCAAAAACATGATTTACTTGTATGTATCATCATTCACCTGATTTGAAAAATCGTTTCGAGATTTCATATTTGGGAAATCTTTTTATGATTTCGTGAATTCTGAGTAAAATCACATGGAGAAACAAAAATTGATTCGACACGTTTTTTCCCTGTGTACGTTGTGTGATGTAATATATATAACAAAGAATTCCCAGACCTTACCTTTGACATTGTTGAGTGTAAGATGCCATCTTCAGTCTAAAAACGTATCAGTAACATTTATGTTTTTATGCATCGTTTTGTACAGTATAGTATTTAGAAATCTTTAAAACACATTTTCAAGAATAAGAAGTAAAAAAAAAAATTTGCCAACATAAATAAGCAGTTTTTTTTGCTTGAAATCTATAGTTCATTGCTTTCCATACATTAACATCTAGAAGTATGCATAGCAAAAAATAATACACGTACTGGTAGCTTTAAAGGAGTAATTACAACTGAAAAAAACATTGCTTAGTACAACTTCAACAGGACACTGCTTTTGTTCATCATTTATGATCTAGTGACATTTTGATCAACTGTGCGCTTTGATGAAATCGATTGATCCAGGAATTTGTATAGAAACTTGTTTATAAATTGATGTCTGGGCAGTAATAGGATGTTGAATTACGTTTCAGTAACTATCACAGCGAAACCGTTACATGGACACGGTAACGTCTCATCACGTGACCTTACCCGTCTCTTTGATGTAGGCGGACACCGTTGAAATCAATTTCAGCGGGCCGTCTGTGGACTGAGAGTGGACGTAACGTCTCTTTCCTCGTCACCCGGCAAAACCTATGTTATTTAAAATTCACGACTTCTTACGCTATACATGTAGCGATGGAGGGGGGAGGGGGGGGGGGGAGTAAGTTGTGCGAATGCTGGTGGGGCATGTTCCATCAAAATCACTTCATCCCTGTAGTATATTACAGGAGCTCGATGCTAAACGGATTCACAGAGACGTCGCCGCACGCTTACGCATCACCCAGCAATTAATTATGCTATAATTGAATCACGTGCGCGGTACAGAATTGAAATTAATAATTCATGCGGAAATGTTCGACACTCCCCCTTGACTGGCTGACAGCAAGTCAATACGGGTCCCCGGCCAACTCCTTTAATCGATAGCGTGCAACTTGAGCAGCAGTTCGTTGTGGGCGAGACTCGTTTCGGCCCATCAGATGCAGCAGTGTGACTTAGTTCAGTATCCTCTTCATCCCTTACCACAGAAGCTTGATCAGTTGCACAAGTGTTTGCATCAGCAGCAATACTCGTCTCCAGTGGGTAGAGGTGTTGGATGGGACGGTTGAGTAGTATAGTCTTCTTGCCTGACTGCACACGAAGGGATGCTCCTCTTACAGCCCCATCTGATCCTTCCAGCAACCCTTCAACTCTTCCTATCCGCCACTGAGTCCTAGGCTGGTCTGCATTGTAGATCAACACCACCTCCCCCAGTGCAAGAGTACGATGTCCATTCCTTGGCTTCTGTGAGTGGGCATGGCTCTCCCTAAGTCCCATCAAATATTCAGACCTCCACCGCTTCCAGAAGTGCTCTAGAATCTGGTTCAGATGTTGCATCCGTCGACTCAGATCCTCACTTCCTCCAGACGCAGGATCCTTGGACCTTGTTACTGAACAAGGTAAGGTACACAAGCGGTGACCCAACAATAGATGAGAAGGTGTAAGGGGTTCATCCATATCTTCTGAAGATATGTATGAGATAGGACGAGAGTTGAGTATGGCCTCCACCTCAACCAATGCTGTATGCAGTTCATCGTATGTCATCCTTGCCTTGCCAATCACCTTTCTCAAACATCACTTCATTGCCCGAACCATTCTCTCATAAAATCCTCCCCACCAAGGTGCCTTCTCCAATATGAACGTCCACTGTATGTGTACATCTCTGAAGTGCTGTTGTGTCTCCGGCATGTTCAGTATTGAAAAGATAATCTTTTTGGCAGATCTAAATGTCTTGCTGTTGTCTGAACACAACGTTTGAGGGATACCACGTCTTGATGAGAAACGTTTCAGGCAACGAACAAATGCAATAGCAGTCAAGTCATGAACCAGTTCCAAATGTACAGCCCGAACAACACAGCATGTGAACAGGCAGATCCAAACTTTATCACCATTTTTCAGGTACAAGGGTCCTGCATAGTCCACGCCAGCACAGCTGAATGGTGGTGATACTCTCACCCTGAAATCAGGTAACGGCGGTGCAGTTGGACCACTGAGAGGACGGGAGCTGAAACGTTTACACACCATACATCCATTCAACAGCCTTCTGACAAACTGTCTACCCTTCACAACCCAATACTTTGACCATAGTTGTGTGAGTGTATCCTTCACCCCACTATGCATCACTCTCGCATGACAATCACTTACAATCAACTGAGTGAAGTGATGCCCCTTGTGAAGTAGTATCGGGTGCCTTGCAGGCTCAGGTAGATCGGCATGTTGTAATCTTCCTCCACATCTCCATATGCCATCTGCACTGCAATACAACCCAAGCTGTTGCTGCCAAAGTCCAAACTGTTTATCCTGAGTAAGCATTTTCTGTGACACCCGAACCCAATACATCTCTGCACCTTCAATATCTTCAGCTGTCAATGAAGTACCCTTGATCTTGGTCTTCAGAACTGAAACAAACTTCATCACGTATGCAGTCACCTTTAGCAGTCGACCTAGAGTACTGAAATGCTCACAGTTGAGAATAGCTTCAACTGGACTGGTACTTTGAGTGAGGAAACTGAATGCAGGGTGGTCCTTTACTCGGATTTCCTTGAAGCATTCATCTGGGACAGAATGAAGGTCAGAAGACTGTGGTTCAAACCCAGGGTCACTTATCCACGAGGGTCCATTGATCCATAGTGTGTTGTCAATGAGCTGCGACATATGAGCTCCTCTTGATGGTAGGTCTGCTGGGTTCTGCTCACCAGGGCAGTGATTCCAAGAGTCAATAGGTACTAAGCGTCGCACTTCATTTACACGGTTTTGGACAAACTGCTTCCACTCCTTATCAAACCTTCTGATCCAATACAATGTGATCTTTGAATCTGTGTAGCAAACTGGACGATCCAAGACCTGTTCAGGTTCCAATGCTTGAGTGATGCTTGATAGGAGGCGAGCTAGCAAGAGTGCAGACAACAATTCCAAACGAGGAATAGTCTGAGTACAGAGAGGTGCAACTCTTGTCTTGGAGGCTACAAGACGTGTGACACATTGATCTGCCATCCTCATTCTCAGGAAGACCACAGCAGCATATGCCTTCTGGGATGCATCACAGAAGCCGACCAATGAGCAAGTGCAAGAAGTAGAACTCGTGAAATTGTTGAAGTAGCATCGTGGGATGCAGAGTGGTTGGGATTTCTCCAGACTTGATAGCAGACAATTCCATTTTGCCAACAGCTCCCCCGACAGCATTTCATCCCAGTTCAGCTTAGCCGCACAAATATCCTGAAAGAGCATTTTGAATTGGACAGTGACAGGAGAAAGAATACCTAAAGGGTCATAAATCCTTGCAGAGAGTCCAATAATGTTCCTCTTGGTAGGCTTGATAGCAGCGATGTCGTGTAAGAGGGCACTGAGGTCAAACACCAGTTCATCCTTTGAGGGTTTCCATTTGACACCCAACACCTTTACACATTCTGGAGCCTGGAGCCTGTCACCTAGGGTGTTCTTGGTATATGACTCATCATCACATGTGACTGGATCATCGGTAAGTGTCGATCGATGATGTAGAAGATCTGCAGACAAAAGATGTCTCTGAAGTGATGGTGAGTTAGTCACAAACTTCCGGAGGTTGAAGCCTGCTTCTGCCAATCGTTCTCGTGCCTTCTTCGCCAAGAGCAGAGCCTCCTCTTCAGTGTCTGATCCAGATGTCAGGTCATCAACATAGATTGAGCGAACAAACTTGTTCACAAAGGATGGGTCACTGTTTCTGTAGTGTTCCATGTGGTGTTGCAACGTGGCATTGAGAAGGAAGGGACTAGATGACACACCAAACACCACTCGGGCAAATCTCAGAGTTATAAGCCTTGGTAAATGACTCTTGATGTCTTCCAACCACAGAAAGCGCAATGCATCACGGTCCTCTTCAGCTACTGACACCATTAGGAAGGCCTTCTCTATGTCAGCGGTCACTGCAACATGGTAAAGACGGAATCGCAGCAAGATGTCCAAAATGTTCTGCCCGAATGTGGGACCAGCATATAAACAGTCATTAAGGGATGGTCCATTACTTCGTGCTTAGGCATCAAACACGATTCGCAACTTGGTGGTTTGCTTGTCCTCTCGAATAACTGCATGATGTGGAAGATAGTGGGTCGTTCCAATAGCTCCATCGCCTGGTACTGCTACCATCTCGACAATGCCACTCTTCATCTGGTCTCATATGACTGCATCATATTGGTCCAGGATGTCTGGAGTCCGCTGGAGTCGTTTCAAGAGGTTGAAGAGTCTTGCCTTACTAAGTTCAAAATTATCAGGAAGTAGAGGATGTGGCTCCTTCCATGGGAGTTGAACACAATAGTGACCATTCTGTAATGTGATGCTTCGAGTGAATCTGCCATACACAGAGTCTTCATCCTCCCTTATCCCTACGCTGTCTAGTTCCCAGAAAGCTTGCAGTTTCTTCTCAAGATCGGCGCAGTCTTCTCGTGGAGAGCATCTCACATTTAGAATGTGAGAACAGAGGGCATTGGTTTTTTCAGATCCAAGAAGTCCAGGAGTAGGTCCAGAAAGCACCCATCCAAATCTAGTCTGAACAGCAGTAGGTCCAACTCTTCCTTGAATGATTCTTCCCGTTACTGCTTTCCAGTAATAGTCTGCACCAATCAGAATGCTGATTGGTAGGTTCTCAGAAGAGTCATTAGGGTCTGCCAGGTCCAATCCAGACAAGTACTGGAAGCGTTCTACTGCAATGTCTGTTGGCTGTCCAGATAGTGGTTCGCAGATGAAGGGTACCACATATGATGTGAGTTCAAGGTCTGGTCCCAATCTTGTTGCCAGTCGAATCTTGACAACATCACACATCTGCGTCTTCTCTGCCTCTGACCCAAATGTCTTGATGGACACAGCTACAGTCTGCTCCGGTGGCAAGTTCAGCATATCCCTTAGCTCAGCAGATATGTAAGATTTTTGGCTTCCACTGTCAAGGATCAACCTAGCCTTCACTGGATCAGCTGGTCTGTTCTTGCAACACACCATGGTAGTAGCGGTTTGAAGTAATACAGGGGTACGCATGTCAACATACATTGACATGGTAGAAGTGTTGCTTCTTGGCTGCTGTGTTACAGTAGAAGTGGATGCTTGAGCTTGCTGTGGTGAAGCACTTGCTGTAGGAGGATTAGTCCTTCTGGAGCTATTGCAGATAGTAGAGTGATGTCTACCATTACAACTTGCACATTTTAGTGACGATCTGCACTCTCTTGAGATGTGTCCTTTCTTGAGACACACAAAGCACCTCCCAGCCTTCAGTAGTATTTGCAAACGGGCATCTGGATTTGTCACCTTTGTACAGGATGAGGCTAGGTGTTGTTCTCCACAGAAGTAGCGGTGCATTGAGGTAGGACTGGTTGCGACTAAGGCTGATGCTGTTGCTCGCTCACGATTACTGCTAGGCTTCTTCATTTGTGTTGTGGATGCCTCTATGTTCATACTTGCTCGCTCTCGTGCTTCTATCTCCTTCCCTGCAATCTCCATTATCTCATCCACATTCCAGGAATCCGCGCCAACTTCCTTACTGATGATAATGCAAAGCTCGTGGGGCAGTCGTTTCATCAGGATTGGTGCCAACAGGCTTCCGTACGACTCCGAGGGTACGCCTAGTGATTTCAAGCTTCGGATGTGTCCTTCGGTTTGGTCATAGAAATGACGAAGCCTCTTCAGGTCCCGCGTTGATGAAACTGCCTCAAGTTCAAGGAGTGCATCCATGTGCTTATTGATGACTTGTTGCTTATTACCAAACCGCTTCTGGAGAACAGCAATCGCTTCTGCGTAGTTGACGGAAGTTAGCGATAGACCGGAGATGGAGTTTGCTGCAAGGCCATCAAGCAACGAGTGTAAGTAGTTGAATCGGTCGATATCTGAAAGATCCGGGTTATTGTGTACTGAGGACTGGAACATGTCCCAGAACGTGGCCCACTCTGTCGGGCGACCATCAAACCGTTTGAGCACTACCTTCGGGAGCTTCACCCTAGGCCCTCTTCCGGATTCTGGCACAGGCGTTGAACGAACGTTCGGCGCTCCTGTGATACTTCTGGCTGGCTCAGGACTTGGAGTTCGTTCGTGGTCTTCTTGAGACGGCGGGCGAACATCATCTCTCACACTGATCAGCTCGTTGCTGCGACGCTTGTGTTGAAGGTTCCTGCTGTCGCGTTTCGTGACTTCTCAAGGACAGCGTTTCGGCTCGCTCCAATTCTGTAATCCGGATTTGCATGGATATTATAGCCATGTCTATTTTCTCGCGGTAGATGTCCGCTTGTTCTATTTCGTCCTTGATCTCATCTTCTTCGGAAATAGCCTCAAGGATCTCTTCGTCAAGCTTTCGAATAATATCTAACTTCTCTTTTAATGTTTGAACTATTCTGTTCATCATCGGTGCGTTCAATTCCGGCGATTCGTCGGTCGACTTAACTTGGGCGATTAGCCGCGACGTGGACGCTCTGCACTGTCCAGCGCGAACTCGTTTCTTTTTAGCTCCAACCTGTTCAGCCATCTTCTAGATATCCTCGGCTCGAAGGACCATGTGGTATATTACAGAAGGAGCTCGATGCTAAACGGATTCACAGAGACGTCGCCGCACGCTTACGCATCACCCAGCAATGAATTGCACTATAATGAATCACGTGCGCGGTACATAATTGAAATTAATAATTCATGCAGAAATGTTCGACAGTTCTGTTCGATAATTTCTACTTTATCCGTTACGGAGATAGCTGTGCAAAGAGTATATGCACGGTTTTCCGCTGGATTCGCGCCAGTGAATTAGACGTTTATTGTATGGGAGACAAGTTCCTAAATCATTGGCGCCAATCGAACGGGAATCCGCGTGCACTCACTTTGCACAGCTATATCTCCTTAACGGATGTTGTTAAAATTAACGAAAAGAACAAATCAATAACGATAGGACCCTTCTACGTGCGCACCTAATTTGATGCGATTTTGGTGCTCCTATCTGAAGTGTGGCTTATTTGAACCCTATGGGGTATCGGACTTTGTAACGTCGTTACCCCGCTTGTGTAAGGATTTCCACATATAGTAACGGTGTAGTATGTTAGTTTCATAAGAGGAACCCGATAGCGTTAACTTTAATATTTCGGAAGATATTTTGCATGATATGCTTGTCATGTCATATATCTAATACTGTAATTTCCAACGTACGTATGTACGTATGTGCATAACGAACTCGGCCTAGCGCCTATTGGTTGCTAGGTATGTACGCGTACCTAGCAACCAATAGGAACGACCACCTCCCACACAAAAGTACAGAGCAACGCGTACTTAGCGACCATGCCTGCCTGTACAGGTAATAATGTCATCACATGCAGAAAGAATAAAAGCAACGCTATTGTGGGTCACTCTCAAGTCTCATCGATCGTACAGGCCGAGAACACGTAGTTACTATCTGACATAATATTTTTATTGCGCGGGCATGTTATAGAGGTTACGTTGTAACCGTAGGTGGCAGATTATATATGCAACTTTGGGTAAGACAGTACAAAAAGAGGAGCTAGGTGGTAGACCAACTGTTCATCTGGTAAATAAATAGCGAGACGAATAATCAGCCCGTGATTTTTCACGGGGACACGCTAGTAAATATATAAATCTACAATACCCATATATTCCATTAGAATATTCCATGTAGTTCATAAACCTATATACTGACAAGTAAATTTAACAAACCTTCTCAATGAGAAAGTTGGTGGGATATAGGGTTTGAAGGCAATAGTGGTGTAAAAAGCAAGGAAACTGGGGTCTGTAATAGTAAGGGAAAATGTCATAGTCCTATATTTAGCGGCCCGTTTGTAGCATATACTATGCTCATGTGCTTAATATAGGACTATGACATTTTTCCTTACTATTACAGACACTGGTTTCCTTGCTTTTTACACCACCATTGCCTTCAAATCCTTTATCCCACCAACTTTCTCATTGAGAAGGTTTTTAATTTACTTTCGTGCACGTATTTCCGATGCGTAATACATGTAGTTGATTATCGTTATTGATCCGTAATTGATCCGTAATGTTCAGCCACCAATGTCATATTGTAAACCAAGCTTAGTAAGAGTAGGTAGCTACATTTACATACCTTTGAATAACTTCATCGGTTTACTCTTTCGATACCTCGTTTGGTTTTGCAGGGTACGCTTAGCCTTCCCGTACCGCACTCTCTTCGCAAGCGAGCAGTTCAGGACTCTCCCAATAACGTTGCCTTTTAGCGGACCGTTTGTCTTCTTGATATCGCTCGCGTTCAGCGGACCGTTTCTATTTTTGGGTCTGACGTCTTTCAAGTTATCTAATTATGCGTCTTACATGTACCGTATAGTCGATTGTTTACCAAAACATACCATCGACTATTTTATATGAAAGCGGCTCTTTCAGCCTATTCTGAAGCTATTGGCGAAATTTTCATACGTGAATTGCTAACAAAAACCACCGATATATGTCATGTAGCCTCGAGACGTTTTGACCACAGAAGCGAGAATGCTAACAAATTCTGAAGCCATTGGTGTGATTTTCATTTCTTAAAAGTGTTCCTATCCCGAGTATGCTTGGTCAAGAAGAAGGAGGAGGAGAAGAGGAAGAAGAACAAGAAATACGTGGGACTGGGTACGGGTTTGGAAAATAGTTTTGTCGAATACAATCACGCGGTTTTATGACATCAAAAAAAAAAAAATGAAACTGCTTGTTGTTGCCTTCTTGTACGATGACGACAGGGTAAGCCATCCGCTCGTCAGGAGTCTTGTTAGAAGCGGGTCGCGTTTTTTAAATGACATTCATAATCGGGGTCAAATCTTATATGAGAATAACGTAACTCTCAATAAATGACCAGGAAACTTTTCTTGTTTCTAAACGTGGAAAAAACAAGTATTGACGATATCAATTGAAATTGCTTATGACGCTGAAAAAGGAAGCGGTTCGCGTTTTATTGATGATTTTGTATTAAAAAATACAAAACCTAGTTCCTTTTACTAAGTGCAGTACACACGGGCCGACCAATTGACTATTCGGACAGATGCGCCAGCTTTCAGCCGGTGGACATATTGGGTAGAGATCTTAATGACCACGGCAATGATCGCAATCGTCTGGGGACTGCTGTCGCTACCATCGATCTTCTATTTCCTACCTCAGAGTGAGCTTGGTACACCAAATTTGAAACAGGTACGTTAATGCGGACACAAAATAGGGTGTGCATAGTAGTTAGTACAGAACACTACTTCATAGATGGAGGCTGGAAGGGCATCATGTGAGCCGTAGAATTTGTTCGCGCGTTATATAGTACTCTACACGATCGCGCTAATCACACCTTTCATGAATTCGGGTTGAGTGTTCAAAACGTAGTACCATCATGATTAGGCATTTCTCATCCTCATTTTGGAAGGTGTAGTGTTGCTTTGCACTATAGACGCGTTGGAATTTTTTGCGTTGTCTTTTTCTGAACTACCCTAGTTTAAAAACTGGTCATTAACTTTCACTATGCTTTCTCAGTTTACTGAGATCATTTCGTAAGGAGGTCTTTTTAAATGTTTTATCATCTTAGAATCGTGAGTTAAACTCGCGTATAACACGAAGCGCAAAACGTTATATACCTCATGCATGTACCTGTTTTGATGTAATCCAAAGTGTATTTTTGCGGTGTCATTTACGAATGCTGAGATGCCAGCGATTGCTCTAGGAACTGTTTTCATAAAACAGTACTTGGTTGTCTAAAAACAAAACGATGATTTAAAGTATTCCTATAGCACGCGAGCACTCATCAACCAATAAAAATTTGAGATAGATTGAGATAGAAGCGGGTTTAGTATGAAATTTTGTCATGGGTCGCGTTTTTAAAATGATATTCACGTCCCTGGTCAATTCCTATAAAGGAACTACTACCTGATACCTTAGGGTTAACTTCTCTTCTGAGAAGTTGTGAGCTTTTAAACATTTATCTCAAATAATGTTTATCTGCCACTATTTAGATCGGTACCGTAATGCAAGCAAGTTTCCATGCTGCCGTATACACCGTGCTTGGATTGCCCACAGCTGATATGATGTGGTCTAGAAACCTGGAGCACGCAACTGCACACCAAAAAAGGAATAAAGCTTAATTCCTCGATCGCGTTGTTACCGACAAGTAATTTTTAATCTATCCCGGCCAACAAAATAAAACCATTGTTCAGTATATCCACAGAAAAATTGGTACAGAAAACGAACAATAAAAAGGTCAGTTATCACAGCGATTCGATTGCCCTGCTGCGGGCCGGTAACGTCGCGTAAATTCATTTAAACTATAAGAAATAAAAAAAAAACATGGAACGCTGGCTTCAGGACCAGGAAAGCCCAAATGCCAAACAAAGCAGTACAACAATTGAACTACGTATTGCGTATTAAAACAAAGTATTACAATTTATGGCCGGAAATGTTTATAAAACTAAACAATAATGCTACATATTTTTTTGTGTAGTATACCCTATATGTATAGCGATCACTCAAAATCATCACTCGCATTAACCATTAACTATCAACAAGCACTCCTTTTCGCGTTTTGCCATAACAGTATAGCTCAGTTTTCAACTGATCCCTTGAAGTCAGGAGTAACCGGTAACTCATTGATGACAATAATTATTATCACCTGCAATTCATTATGCAAATGGTCACATGATAAGTCACATTATCCCTGACAGTCACCCCACATTAATTTACGATTATGCCACAATGAGATAGCTCCATCACATCCACAAAGATGTTGATGTTAGCCTGGCCAAATATTTGTAACATGTTCTTATGTGTGCAAGCCAGTTCCATAAAATACCAAAACTCTTCTGAGAAGTTGTGCGCTTTAAAACATACGCATCTGCAATGTATCTCCACCAATATTTAGATAGGTACCGTAATTTTCTAATTATGAATACGTTTCCAGCCGCATACACAGTGCTAGCTTTGATACGTTGGTTCAATGCATAAACTCATGTGATTTAAAAGCGCTGCAGGGAACCTGTTGGTAGTTACAGGGAGAAGGAAAAGAGCGCTTTGTTTTTTCAATGCTCTTTGTTTGCTGCACAGCACATCTCTGTATGTTATTATTAGTAAAATAAGTAATGATGTCCCATGCGCCCATCCTCATCATGTTGCTATATTCACGCAAAAAAGGAATATCTGTAAACTCTAAAACACCTTCCTGCTCCCACGTTATCTTTTATTGGATATCACATGCATGCAGGAGAGGGATGCATGGTAGTAGGAAAGTGTATATGCATACATACCTAAAAGAATATCCATGATGGACTGCCATCCAAAAAGAGAAGAGCTCTCTACATCTACAATTGCTGCTGTAATTTGACTAATGCCTTGACTAAACTAATTGTGCCACCACACCGTGCACTCACCACAAGATGTTCCACTTGCAATAATAAATAACCCATGTTGGGCCATGCCAGCTGCAATGCAATCTGCTTGGTGATCCTCTTCCAACCCATGCACTGTATGTACCACGTGCACAGTGCGGAAACGGTTTATGGAATTCACTGAAGTGTACAGTGGTGAAGTGTCCATGCTGATACACAGTATCAGCATGGACACTTCGTGTATCCCAAATAAGCATTTACATAACCAAAGAAATACACATTACGCCATATAATTTGTACGGATGCTTATATTGGCTGGACATTATTTGGTCTTACCACATGCAATTGGCATTTATAAGTTAGCGCCTCAAGTTTCTCAGCTTATGCAGACCTGCAAAAGCTATAGACACAGTAGGTGATGTCTGCAGAGGCCCAGGATTACAGAGGGAAAACATATGCTTGTGAAGACAAAAGTAAACAAGATAGTCAAACTGCTATCCACTGTGACACATTGAGGAGAGAGAAATAGCTCTTGCATATGACAAACAAGAGGTGGAGAAGGATTATGAAGAAACGTTTGCTCAAGTATTGGACAGAGCACTACAAATCAAACACAAACGCATTGCAATTCAATGAAGTAGCACAAGAGGAGTGTGCAGCTACAACTGTAACTGAGAAAAAATAGAAAATAAGTACATCATTCTCTCAACTTACAACATATACAGTGGTGGATATAGAGGAGGGAGGTTGGGGGTTGCGCAAACCCCCTCTTACATAAAAGGTCCCCCCCCCCCCCCCCCCCCCTCATTTTGTATTTGGTCACAGTGGACAACACCCACATTTCGGGCCTTCAGCAGACAGCATGCCCCTTTGCCACATTTTCATAACGGGCCTGAACTGAAGCAATTAAATACTGTAATCAACCCCCTCGTTTTGAATATCCTGAATCCGCCCCTTATATTTGACCAAATGTTCATTGAAGGAAGAGAGGCCAGTGAATTAGGTGGGTATTAATCCAGTTCAACAGTTGCTGGTGGTTTTGGCCTCCTCTGGACCAAGGAGCAGAGTCTATCCATGGAGGGTTAAAGAACCTACCAGTCAATGCGTGACAAGTGAATGACCAAAATCTCCTATTACATCTCAGAATATGGCAGCTGTTCCTACCCGGGTCAAGCAAGCAAAAAAATGTAATTGTACCGCCGTGATTCCAATACATGTACATTTGTACACTATTTCAAGCGTGTCTAGTATACTGCTCAATCACTATTGCAAAGTATCTATTTGTAAGTACCTTGGATTCGAACTGATACTAGACTGCTGCCTGATGGTGAATGACTGGCACTTTCCCCAGTCTCTGCTTCAGGAGAGATGGTGCTTAGTCGGAGCATTACTATTGCGGGCCCTGAAGGAAAGGTCCGAAGTTCCATGCTTTTGACTTCCAGGAAGGCTGCTTTGTCAGACAAACTAGTCTCATACCCAGAATACATCACATTACAGTCCATGGAATACATCACACTTGCGTGCTCAATGATGTTTTCTGCTGTGATTATCTTTATTAATGAAAAGGCACTATTGTCCTATTTATAGCCCAATTTACAGGGCTGAGGGTTGTGTCTCTTACGATGCTTATTAAATTGCGTGGTCGTAGATATATGAAAACCGTTAGTATCGTACCCAGACCATTGGATTTATTTATTTATTTTTATTCTTCATTTTTAAAATGTAATTGCAGAATGGTGGTGGTGACCAGCCGTTTGATTTTTGAATGGTAAAGTAGAAACAATAGCCTCGGAAGAGCGATATAACTAACATCTGATGATTCAAAAACAAACATTTCAGCGTTAGTATGTAGTAGCAAAAGACGCACTTCTACAATACAAATACAATACTATACTAATAAAATAGTAACTATTTCCCGCACTTATAAACTGACGCGGCCAAAAGGCGTAATTTAGATAGCAATACTGCAATTTTGGTATGATCCATGCGTTGCCCGCCTTGGAAGAAATTCTGTTTACAAAATTATTAGTACTGGGGTCAATACAATCGTTAATAACAATAGCCACACGATGCCTTTTTACTTTCATTTTATATTGAATCATAGTTGTGTATAGTAAAGTGCATTGTTCAATTTCACTCATTTGTTATTGATATGGCTTGTAGAATGGTAACTGAACTCATGTAGCCTCAAGTTTCACAGGTCTGTGATTGTCAAGGCTCGTTGCTAGTGAATGACGTTATCATTTCGATATTAGGCCAACTTTAATGGTCGCAGACAGCCATGGTTCCGCACGACACCGTGGTATCTCAATTCGTGAAAATTACGCGTTGAAACATGGAGAGTCGGCGCAGGCCTTCTAAAACCGATTTGTACAGTATGAACGTGGCCGAAGCCTACATACCTGTACCCAGATTTCCCCAAATCCATGTTAATGCTCACTTATGCATTAATCCAACTGATATACATGTAAGTTGGTGCGTAACGGTTATTTTTTTGGGTGGGGGGGGGGGGGGGGGGGGTATTCGACTATTTGCGTTTACCTATTTAGCACTTATTTAGCACAGAGTAACCAATTTCCTTTTGTCGATATAACCGATTCTGTTTTCAGTTTCTTAGTTTCATTTGTTGATAATCGTTCCCTTCCTTTTGCGTGCCCTTCCTACCTACCTGACAATGACTTAAAATATTAACACAGGTTAACTAAACGGAACGATGAGAAATTTTACGTAATCAACACTTAGTCCGGGAACCGGAGTGAAGGTAACCATCCGTCGGCTTCCCAGTCTAATCAATACTAAAATACCCGGTGGCAATTTATGACATTTGTATGACCTTACCGCAGTACTTGGTGAATGTCTGGAAACGCGTGCACCAAAGTATATAGGGACACCTTGGAAAGCACTAGAACACTTATAATTAGCTGGTGCTAAGAGTACGTAGAGCGTTTGATTACTATCTTGACATCCTGAATAATCTTACATGTCGTGAAGTGAAGCGGCATTCTTCCACGTATGTCCGTGAGGTTTACAGTTTGTTTCTGCCACTTAATTGTTGCTTTTTAGAATTTCTGAGGGGCATGTGGTTAAAACAATGAATTACAACTATAGCACGCGTGTTGTTTTAATAATTTATAACGGAAAAAGCTAGAAGAAATAACGACAAAAGTTCTGGCAATATATCGACTTGAGGAACTGTTACAGTGATTTATCGTTCATGCCAATGTTAAAAATCGGACAAATTAGGATATAATCACCAACATAACAGATTTGCAAACATGAAAAGTGGATAAGACTTTTGTTTTTTCATAGTCGAAATAATCGATTTTCATTTTTCAAAATCATGGTTACAAATGTCACCCTAGATACAAAATAAACGCGATCTATATTTTATGTCTATTGTTCTAAATATCCCAGCTGGGTGCATGCACAGCAAATAACGTTTTGCTGTTTGGTATTTAGTGATCTAGTACACTAAATGCTACGGCACAAGTCCTTTAAGGATCGAGCCGATATAACTAAGCCCTAAATCCTTTTGAAACCGTAAAACAAGGCGTGCAAGTGAACCTATCCATTATGTTCCGCGCGGTTTATCGGTCGAGCTAAGGAAGGTTAAAGTACACACGTTTTTGGCTACACTGTAACGTCAAATAGCTGCATTTTTTAATGACTTCTGCATGTAACTAAGGCGTTCGATGGCTACCATTCTTTCGTTGTTCTCTCACTGAAAATGATCACGTACATGTACATCACATTACAGTCCATGGAATACATCACACTTGCGTGCTCAATGATAATTTCTGCTGTGATTATCTTTATTAATGAAAAGGCACTATTGTCCTATTTATGGCCCAATTCACAGGGCTGAGGGTTGTGTCTCTTACGATGCTTATTAAATTGCGTGGTCGTACATGTACATTAGGCTGCACGTAGCTCCATTGCATGAATATACAAATGACCCAGCCGGACAGGAAGATGATCTTTACTGGTTGACCAGCTGTAGAATTGTAAAGTGACATATATACATGTAGTAGAGTTATTTTCAGGGCTCTGCTTTCTGTACCTAGTTTGGTGCCACAACTATTGCATTGCCTTCCACGATGCGCGAGCCGTTCATTGACATGCACAATCTGAATGCAGGCTAGTTTCCTAACTTCATGCAATGGGGGACACATTATTTGCATGGATATAAAGATTCCAGGATTGGAAAGTGGCTTTCATTTCATGCACGCTGCGTAACGAATGAATGAGTTTAGAGTAACTCAGTGGCTCAGGAGGTCGCGAGCGAGCACAGTACAATTCAGGGGGGAGGGGGGGGGGATTACAATATACTGTTAACAAATGGGCGGTTTTGTGAAATAAGAATACGAGGATTTTGGGTTCAGACAAAAAGCAATCTGCATGCACAAATGAGTCAAAAATCTATTCTTCAATTATCAACAGGTTTTGAGCACCGATATATGATGCGCCGTATGGGACAAAATTCCGTTTTTCTACATCAATCGATGCGGTACTTTTTTATTGCTATTACATGTATTTCATTAACTGTAGCGATCTCTCTTCCTTATCTCAAACACGATGATTTTATCGATTATATTCCCTGTACGTATTTGATCTGTGCTTATGGATCTATATATATGCATTTATTTAAGAAGTATAATTTGTCCTGTGACTAACATAAAACATTCTTTAGAAACATAACCATGGTTTAATGATGTCTAAATCCGTTTCATAAATTCACTCTTCTCCATAGACTTCAATAGGTTGTGCTAACTACTCAAAATCAACATGCCAGCAGGCATTAATTGAGGCCAAGGCATGCCTTCCCGGAACCCAACAGACCAACAACAATGTGGCAATCACAGCAAACGTTGACCAGGAAGCCAGTGAACGTTCAGCCCAGCTCATTTTGAATGGCCTCCTCATTCTGGGTGCAAAAAAGGAGTGTATCTCCTCACTTGTGCCATTCATGTGTCTGTACCTATTCCCTCTGTGTGGTGGTAATGGAACAAATTTCAGACCTAGCAGAGATCAGTGTATAGAGATCAGCACAGTGGTATGCAATGATGAGTGGCAAAAGGTACAAAATATCTTTCCAAATATTAAGAAGATACTTCCTAACTGTGAAAGCCTCGCCATGACGACAATGACGAATGAAAGTATCTGCAAAGGTAATATTATTATATTGTCTATTTGCGCCCGTGTGCACAGGTGTGCATACTGTACGTACAGTGTGTACAGGTGTGCACACTTTATTTACAGCTTCATATTTGTATTATTTTTTGGATTTATGTACCAAATTTTACACCATTTTAAAGATGAATCATTGTAGAATATGGGGAAATACAGAATATTAGAAACTATTCAATAAACTCACAGTTTGTCGGCCTCAAAAACTACCCAAAAATTGTGCGCACGTGACATTTATAAATAAATATGGAGGGTGCACAGGACAGAGTTCTTAGGACCCGTCGTACCAGGTGAGTTATTAACAAACTGTCGCTTCGTAACTAAATGCCATGTTAATGAATTCATATCACTTTACAGTGCTGGCTGTTCTGTGGGTGCTAAACGGCAGCGCCGGGTTGAACCAGTCGCCAGTGAAGAAACGTTATTAGGCACTCAAGAAGACAGCGCAGCAGTCAGCCAGGGACTGCAAATAGGTTCTCAAGCTGTAGGGTGTGGCAGGGCAGTAAGTCGTGGAGCGCACACTGGTTCACAAGCTGTAGGACGTGGCAGGGCAGTAGGCCGTGGAGCGCACACTGGTTCACAAGCTGTAGGACGTGGCAGGGCACTAAGCCGTGGAGCGCACACAGGTTCACAAGCTGTAGGACGTGGCAGGGCAGTAGGCCGTGGAGCGCACACTGCTTCACAAGCTGTAGGACGAGGCAGGACAGTAGGCCGTGGAGCGCACACTGCTTCACAAGTTGTAGGACGTGGCAGGGCAGTAGGCCGTGGAGCGCACACTGGTTCACAAGCTGTAGGACGAGGCAGGACAGTAGGCCATGGAGCGCACACTGGTTCACAAGCTGTAGGACGTGGCAGGGCTTCTAGGGGACGGGATCAAGTTAGGGCACAGAGACACAGTGCTACTGTAGAGGAACTCCCAAATGAAAGAGAAGGAAATATTGATGAGGATGAATCCGACATTGAGATAGAAGAGAATCCATTGCCACCTCATAGAGAAGATGTAACACATGTGTTTGTTCATGATGTGGGATGGAAAAAGAATGTAGGTCGTGCTTTATGCCCAGCAGCAACACATGGGTACTCTCAGCATGCCCAGTTCCATCTCTATAACGCTGCTGAAGCCACAGAATTTGAATACTTTCTGTCTTGTTTTCCATGTAACCTTGTGGATAGTATTTGCTGTTTGATGACCACAAAAGGCCAGGAGCAACGAAAAGGAGTCTCATTTAATGTTTCCATGGGGGAATACTGGCTCTTCATGGGTTATCTTATGTACATGTTATGCCATCCCATTGAACTCCCTATCCAAGACTACTGGGAAGGACCCCTCTCAACAAAATATGGGGCATGTGCTAGCTTTGTCAACCATGACCTGGGCAAGTTTGGACTCAGCTACAGCAGATTCCGCAGATTGATGCAGGCTTTTACACTACCCCAGTATTCTGAATGTCAGACTGAGCCTTTCTCAGTGATCAGACGTTTTGTAGATGAGTGGAACCAAGTTATGCAGCGCTGTATTTCTCCAGGCCCCATTCTAGTTGTTGATGAAAGTATGGGGCAGTGGTTAGGGAAAGGGATGCCAGGGCTGATGTTTGTTGCTAGAAAGCCCACACCTAATGGAAGGGAGGCCCACACCACTGCTGACGCTGACACTGGATGTATCATCAACTATGAAATATATGAAGGCAAAACACTGATGGCTGACAAAAAGCATGTCAGAGAACTTGGTGCTGGTACTGCTGCAGCTTTGAGACTCACTGCACCCTGGGCACATACAGGTCGTATAGTAATCCTGGATAGTGCTTTTGCAAGCCTGAAGGCTGCCAAAGTCTTAGCAGGTGCAGGGCTGTACATGGTTGGTAATGTTAAAACTGCACATACAGGCTTTCCAAAAGGTTGGTTAAATAGCCAGGTAACAGAGAGGGGTGAGCGTGCTTGTGCAACACATGCTTTCACTGTAAATGGTCAGCAGTGGGAGGCATTGGCTGCTCTGGATAAAGACAAGCAACCAATGTCCCTTATTGGGACAGCTGGAACTACTAACATGGGAAAAACACTTGTCCGAAACTTTACAGTGAGACACAGCAATGGTGATTGGCAGACCAGGACAGCACATTTGGAACAGTGGCATATTCATGAGATCTATCGCTCAAACTTCAATGTCATTGATAAACATAATGGCAAGAGGCAAGGCTTTGCATCTTTTGAAGAGACATGGAAGACACACAGCTGGTGGGTGCGGGACTTTCAAGTCTTGTTTGGCATTTCTGAAGTGAATGCTTATCTGCTGTGGGTAAAGTTCAAACCAGGACAAGAACAGGTCAGCTTGAGTAACTTTCGTATGCAGCTGTGCCATCAGATGCTGAATAACAAATGGATAATAGCTGAACGGAATGCTACATGTACATCCAGATCAGTGCAACCCGAGCAAGATTGTAATGTAGTCCATCAACTGATCAACTGCGATAGAGGCCATTGCAGAATGTGTGGGCTTATCACTCGTTGGAGGTGCGAATGTTTACCCCAGTCCCCTCCTGCACCTGGTGCTAAAAGAAGAAAGGACGGATCAGCAATGTATTTGTGTCCTGCATCTAAGCGTAGATGTTTGATACAACACATTGAAGGGAATGCACCTGTGAATCTGAAGAAGCTAGCAGCATTACAGAAATGGAATGCACGAAACTGACATTGAACTGATATAATAATCCTGCTTGCTTAGATTGTGACCGTATTTAACCTGATTGTGTAATGAGTGTTGCTTTTACAACACCTGTCCAATGATTGTGTGAAATTTACATACTGTGTTATGCTCAAGCATTACAATTGAAGTCTAGATCTGTAACCATGCATACTTGCATGTGCAATGTTAAAGTGTGCACAAGTGTACACACTGTACTGCCAAATTCAACACAAAAAATTTAAACAAGTGTACTCAGCTGATTTAATACACAAGTAATAGTACTTACTGTCATCTATCAGTATCAACATTCAACTACACAAAATACATTATGGCTGTTTTGAATTTAACAATGTGCACACCTGTACACAATTTAAAATGCCAGGGCCCAGACACTGCTAGTGAAATAAAAGGAATTCATTTACATTGCATCGGAATAGTAAAGCATATGTATCAACTTACTACCCACTTTTCATTTGCAGTCCACATACTTTGACATGTGCCTTTTAAGATGCAAATTTTCGTCATACAATAGTAACTGAAGCTGCTCCATTATCATAGGATAGGCTGCATATTTTAGGACCACAGTTCTACTACTCATCAGTGCATCAATGGAGAATAACATATATTAATTTCACAGCCACTGAGTTTAATATGAGGGATCTAATGATTCAAATTGTGAATGAGGTAAAGCATGCACGGGTGTACACACTTTCCGAAGCAAATAGACAATATAGTCTTGCACAAAAGAATTTATTGCTTGCTTTTTTACTAAATCATTCTGGACCATGCACTTCCTTAGAGGTTGATAGGGAGATTGTTCTACCAGCTAATTCAACACAAAAAATCTGCAACGACCAATTCTTCCTCAGTAATGGAACTTGTCTACCACAGTGTGGTAAATGGAAGCAGTACGATGATAAAACATCATTAGCTGTGGATACTATTTTTCTTCTATCAAGTATTGTAGGCTTTGGATTTGGAATCCTTGTTCTGATGTTTTCGTGCATATGGCGGGAAAGAATGTAATGTTGCACAATGCTTTCTGTTTCCTATTTTAAAGCAACTTATTTTGTTTTCAGGTTTGCATTTCCCACAGTCCTTATAGTTTACATGAATGTTACCATATTCATCCTAAGTGAGTTAATAAATTTTGCTTAGTTTTTTTCTCTGCAAGAGCAAAAGCAAAGTAATAAAGTAACCTACCTAAGACTTCAAGTAGGGAACACATCTAATAATAGGTATATCCATAGGCTTACATTGCAAAATAGAGAATGAGTAGTAGTTATTGTTCTACACGATTAGCTAAACGACAAATGCTGATCTAGTGCAAGGTAACCAGTGACCATCTGGGCAGGATAGCCAAAATATGTAATGTAATGAGCTTTGTATTGATTAATGCAATCTTTTCTATATTTAATTTGCAGTGCAGTTATTTGGTGTTTGTTCATACAATTGATCCAGATGATAATGTTCTTGTATCATTTACTGACCGGACAACACTATACTGCAGTTCGAAGAATTTGATTGAAGCAGTGGAAAATTCAACTGTGTTTTGTTCACTTTGCGGTAAGCAAGGTGAATTAATGAAAACATACTCCTAAATAAGGCAGTGCCCTTTAATACCTGTGCTAATCTGTTGTCATTGATGTGATGCTTACATCTTCCAGTACATTGACAAAGAAAAAAATCCTTGTTAGCACCTGAAAATGAACAGACCATTCTAAAATTATAAGCTTATCAGTTGTATTACCAAAATACTTTTTTCAATTCAATATGTAAAACTGCATAATCAGATCTCCAAAACGTAACGATAAAGGGCCATTTTAGCCATCCTTATTAGGAGTAACATAATATTGGCTAATTTTTAAACTGTCAACAAGATTAATGATGGATCAGTGTAAATGGTGGTTAATAAATTTCATGACTCACTGCCCTTAGGAAATCATGACATGACAAATGAACCAAACAATCGAAGAAAGATAAAGCTCATGTACATAGGAAAAAGCCCAGATTTTCCACTGACACCTTTAATGATAGCTGTACATTACATTGCCATCAGTGTGTCACTGAGTACTAAATTGTAAACTATGGCTAATGAGAGTATTGTTTCTGCATCATCATCATCATCATCATTAAATGAATTGCAAATAGCAAATAAAAACGAATGCATATACTAATTAACAGGACTGCTATCATTAATTATTTTTATAATGTAGGTTGTCCAGCATTAGTCTTATTCCTTTTGCTGATTGAACAATTTATCTCATCACACATTACAGGGTCTGTGTACTACTATGCTATTCTCCAAGTGGCCATATGGTGGTTATGTCATATGACAGCACTATTCTGGAAAATAAAGTTTCCATTTCATGCAAAAAGATTTGAAAAAAGCAGGATGATCCACCTGCTGGTTGTGCTGCTGGCACTCTTTGTGCCTACCATTCCTGTCATTGCTAGTTTCTCAACTGGGGGTTTCGTTACCAGCAATTACCCTCCTCGTCTTTGTGTATCAAAAAGCAGAGAGGCTGCCTACTACACCATTGTTCTTCCTTCCAGTATTATTTTGGCTACTGGTACATCACTACTGGTCATGGTGCTCATCATAATAATCAAGGTAACTTCGTTTATCATTACTAAAAATACTGGTACTCTTATAGCCACTCTTCATGTTAGCATCAAAGCACAGCTACTACTGCAGGTCAAACATGCAAAACTAAAATCCATTTTGGTTCAGCGGAGAAAGGGCTACTGATTATCTTCAGCTACTGCATCTTACTTGGATCAGAGTGCCTTTTAGGATTTACGCTAAATGTTAAATCAATTGATCCATGGATCTCAGCTGTTTTAAAATACTTTGCATGTGAAGCAGCTGGAAATGATTTGACTCGAGATTGTGAGGGTGGAAAGAAAGCTTATCAATCCCTGAATAATGCGGCCATGTCTGCTCTCGCCTACATTCTATTGGGCATTCATCCCATAGTATGCCTTCTCTATGTTATACCATTTAGACAGCTGAAACGATACTGGCTTCATCTCAAAGGTTACTTCTTATGAGAGATCGCAAATGTAATGTATGAAATTGACATTGTGAGGTAACACGTATTTATACAGTGTAGGTACTGTTGTAGTCATAATGTTTTAAGATATACCTACCATTATGAAATAATTAAATACCACAGGTTATAATTATCACGTCTCAGTAGTGCTTCAAAGAAATTATACGACGGTGCATACTTGCACATTTGCTGCTGGATCGAGTGTCTAACTTAGATTGTCACTGTATAGTTTGACCTATAACATCAAACCAAACAGGAAATCAAACGATTCCATACATGCTTTTACGCC
Organism: Eunapius fragilis; assembly: GCA_963681505.1. Classification (NCBI taxonomy): domain Eukaryota; kingdom Metazoa; phylum Porifera; class Demospongiae; order Spongillida; family Spongillidae; genus Eunapius; species Eunapius fragilis. The sequence continues at coordinate 5,971,720 of OY811972.1, read as the reverse complement.
TATTATTCTAGATTTCACCTCTGTTTCTTTAACGTATGCAGCGATTCCTCCCCATAGTTAAACAACACTTTATAATTAGACAAAATCCTTCCAAGGCACTCCGCATTGGTGGTCCACCTAGTAACTTGAAGATACTTTCTTAAGAAACACAAATCACGTGGAGAGCAGCATGTATACAGTATAGCAGCTATAAGTTGAAATGATTATCACTCACAGTGATGCCTCCTGCCATAGATAATAGAGTAGATACAAGAGGAAACAGGCAGAAAACTATAATTACTATGTTCCTGCTCACAGCGATATACAGTACCGGCTGGGCGTAGAGAAATTTCGCAAGCTCGATCATAGAGAAAATAAAGCGCATTCATGGGTGCTAAGCCAACTATTAGTTTTCATAGCGGTTGCTATGAACACTGGTGGTTTCTTAGTTACCAATGTATACGTTTTATTTTCTCTATGATCGAGCTGCGAATTTTCTCTATGACCGAACCGGCACTGTAAATGCTATGAATACTTAATAACATCATGAATAACTAATCACCGGTATAAAAAGTGGAGCCGCCATGGCGGTTCCGCGGTCACGGTTCCGTCGCCGCTGTAAGATGTGCAAGGGGATGGGCAATTCTTCTACCAGCGCTCAGCAGGGCTGTCCCCGCCGACCCGGTTGCAAAGTTTTAACCGGACCACTTTTCGGTCATTATTCACTGGAGACTAATGGCTCAGCTGCGGACACGAGTGCATTGCAGACATGTTTCCCATCAGAGACACCAGGTCCAGCTTGGGGTGCTTTTGAAGTGGGTTCAATGTCATTATCACACGGCGGATACAGGAATTCTATGGGGTGTCGGATATGAGTAATCAATGGGGTGAGGGTGCGGGAGGGGTGTGTGGCCCAACCCGCGCGAAGTGAGGAAGCTTTTGTGGTCTGTCACAAAATATTCGGTCCGGGACAAAATTTGGTCCAGCCGGACAAAATATGTCAGCATATATATTTGGTCCTCCGCCGCCACAAACGGTCCTACTCGAAGCGCGCATGCGTTTAGAAGTGTGAAACCACATGTAAAGGCCGACATACACGGGTCGACTTCCTGCATGCCAATTAATCGCCTGCAACTCATATGAATATGCGTAAAAACTACTGAACTTTCACCCGTAAGTTGAAGGCGATAATCGGCAGGGAGTCGACCCGTGTATGTCGGCCTTTACTGCATCAGAAACTGCTAGAGAGATGGTGCATGCGAAGATCTGATCGAAAAGGCATTGTCTTTACTTGTTCGATGGGAGGTATCCTGAGGGTAGTACCAGCAACGAAAAAAGAGTCATCAGAAGAAAGGCTGCAACACTTACTTTGAGAGATGGTGAGGTCTTCTACAAAAAAACCAAAAAGAATTTGACTGGGCAAAAGGTTTATTGACTGAAATTGTAAAAATTGATTCAAACCTCAAAAACTCCTCCTAAATAAATGTAATCATGATTTCAAATGTTGATTACTAATTGTTTGAACTAATTAGATGACTATGTATATAGATTGCAATTAAATGAGCACTATGAAGCTTATAATAGTTATATAATTCAGTAATCTAATATGATGTCAGGAAGTATTAATTGCTGTTAATTATTTTTAATTTGTTTGATATTAATAATTGCTGTATACACATGTAAACTTGGTTTTTTTGGGCATGCACAATTGTAGAATGTTTATCAGCAAGTATACGTTAAATTGCTTATTACAGTAAATTTTTTCTTCACTTATGAAACACCTCAGTAAATAAATTAATAACTATGCTAAACTGCTTCCTGTCTACAGAGCAATGGCTTAGTTGAGAGATAAATCAGTCTGTACAAAATATGCTCCGCAAGTACATACAAGAAAAGAAACAGAAATGGGATGATTATTTTGACACTTGCTCATGTACTTAAAACACTTCAAAACATGAAAATTTACTCCTTTTAATCTGAGATTATGTTTGGTCGCAAAGCCATTCTTCCTCTTGATCTTGATGCTCAAGGGTCATGCAATGAAGCTGAAGCTGAAGTTACCATATGTTCTCAGAAAACCTAAATTCAGCAGAGTCACAGTACACAGCTATACTGGAGGGAGTGCAGAAAAACGTTATTTCTGCTCAGAAGAAGCTGTATGATAAGAAACAATCTTTTACAGTGTAAATTAGGTACACTAGTCCTGAAAAAATACTTCAGAAAGACCTTATTTGATCACAAAGAGTCTACAAAAAGGTTTTTATGAGCATAATCATATGGAAAAGGTCCTGTCACCACAATTCCAAGAGTTAGCCATATTGCATGTTCATATTAAAGTTCATATTAAAGTGTACAAGTCATTGTCCTGTTCACCTTCAAGAAGACTTCAGTCACCATCAGCCACCAATGAATCACATTCAACTCCATCTTCTGGCAGAAATTCACCTGCATTAGGTGTACTGTGTCTTGACCGTCCCGCTAGAGTGACTTTGTAAATGACTGCAGGATTCCTATATGGAAACATGCCAACACACGGCAATCTACTCGGCTACTAACATGCCAATATGCGGCCACCTCCACCTAAGCCTTTCAACACAATTGCTTACCTGAATGCACCCTCCTAACACTGCCTAACCTACATGTAGCTCGTCATCTGGTCTTGCCCCTGGATTACAACATACCATACACCTGCTTGTTCCTTACCATTCGAGCATTATCGCAGCCTCGTCCGGTGCCCACTATTCATAATCGTCACAACGAAATTACACTGTACACAACTGAACACATTAGCAGCTGCCACCTAACTCCTCGCTGTGGCCGACTTTGGACAATATCGGCTTAAATTTCCGAGCTCCCCGCAGCTGAAGCAGGGGCCAATCTTCGCTGGGAGAACCGCGCACGTGGAGCGACGTCTCTGGAGGTGAACGGTGTTACAGCAGTACTTGCTACCGCCTTCGTCTTCTTTGTTGCCCTAGTTTCAGTCCTCACGAGCCTCTTTTCTTCTTATGGATGGATAGTTCATAATTTTAATTCATACTATTTAGAAAGCTGCAAGAATCATTTCATTTTCTCAAATAGATAAATTAAGCGTGCATTAATAATTTAAGCGTGCATTAATGTTTGGAAAATATTACAGTTTGCACGAAAAACACGCAAAATCATACATGGAATATGAGCAAAAAAGATCACACGTTTGCTGTATTCAAACAGATATCTTCGATTCTACGGAAATTCCATGATGAAATGAGCAGTGGTTGTTGTGCTACTAACTAGAAATAGATAGCAGTTGAAATTTCTAATGCACTGTTAAGTTTAAAGTTTACTGATTACCTTCTTTTTTTTTCTCATTGGCGACTGATCATCAGTACTATCCCCGACTGCATAAGAAAAATGTAGTAGTTTTACAATAAAACATTTTTACATAGAGCACAATGAAATTTCAGATTTAGGGGGGGGGGGGGGGGGGGGGGGTATTTTATGGATGGAAACGATATATATTTTTTTAACCCACCATATCATAACTCTTACAATCATGAATAATTTGTACAAAAAGGGAATTGCATCAGACCAATAAAGTTACAGTGATTTAACCCTTGTTGATTCCACTATTGCCTTCAAATCCTTAGCCTTCCCATACTGCACTCTCATTGCCAAGCGAGCAGAATCAGGACTCTCCCAGCGAAACGTTTCTTTTCTGGGTCTTCTTGATACCCCTCGGACCGTTAGTATTTTGATACAGCCATTTTTACTTTTATTTAAAAAGATACCTAACATGCTATCTAAAGCGTCATACATAAACCATACAGTCGATTGCCTACCAAAATATAACATCGGCTATTATATATGAAAGCGGCTCTTCCAGCCTATTTTGAAGCTATTGGTGAAATTTTCACTGTTTAAATGTGTTCCTATCCAGAGTTATGTGTTGCCTAGGAGGAGACCATGTTCTATGGCTATGTACGAGGATGGGCAGTATCCTTTTTTTCCCTACAACCACACGGTTCTATGACATAAAACAAATTAAGATGAAACTGCTCATTTTTGACACCCAGTTCGATTGCTATAGGGTCATTCCTAAACAAGTGGGCATGAGTTTTCACATCACATGTTCAAATGTTGATGCAACTTCACTTATCCATTTGCATGTGACTTGTACCCAATTTGGTATTCAATGGTTACTGAAATACAGCACTATGAATATTTGATTTCCCTCCGATAATTGTCACTGCAGGATCATATCTTTGCCTGTTGTTGCCAGCACAGGTGAGTAGTTGGTATCTGGATGAAGCTCATTTTCAGTACATCTAACAAATGCCATTTTCAGGTGCCAGTTATAAGAGGGTTGACCATTAAGTACGCAGATTGTAAAATTTGATACAGTAGCCAGTTAAAACTAATTTTACTTATTTTTACACAAGGGAGGGCATCGTTTTTCTTGGTGTTTTTCCCCAAATAAAACGTATGAGTAATGGGTAAGCTCTGAGGACCACACTCATTTAAACCTGAGGGCGTTATGTTTTTGAGGTGTTGTGTAGATAGCTAGATATGGCATTACATCTGAGGAACATATACAATTTTATTGCACCTGCGCAATAATCAAACAAAACATCAATCACTCATTAAAAATAAAATAAAAGACCAGCCTGGCGACCCAGGTCCCATGTTTAACGATGAGCCCCTAGGTCAGCAGCCCCCATGGCTCCCCCCCCCCCACCTCTTGGCGGCCCTGCTTGCGCCCATAAACACTCGTATAGAAACTAAAAAATACCAGCACTAATTGGAGTAAAATGCATATTCGAACGAACAACTTTATTCACTCTATACAAAAGATTACAACGGCGTCTATGCATTTCCAAAAAGGTTTGAAGAATTATCACTTTTTCATAGTTAGGTTGGTGACACATGTAAGCTTCATTGGACAAAATTGTAACACTAGCTACGGTTTATAGAATGAAAAATCAATGTTTTGACGGCAATGTAGCAATGAAGCTATAGTCCATGGATGTATAAAACAAAGTAACAAACCTCATATCAAAACTGCTATGAGGTTTTTTATGATGTATTGTAGATCATGCGCATGTGTTAAGAAAAATTGCCGATTGTTTCTGCTGCGATCCTTTGAAGAACTATTGGCGCAGTGTTTATATGTACCTTCGAGTAGAATCACCTACGGTAATTGCAGAGCATCCATCTCTGTCATTACGAAGCAGAGAGATGGATAAGTACTCAAAGCTATCTTATGAGTACTCAAAGCTATTCTGTTCAAGATAGCTTCAGTACTCATATTTCGATTTCTGATTCCTTGTAAGGCAAACATTTCATTAATTTTGAATAGCCCTGAACTTGCTAATGCATTGTCCTCATTGCTGTCATAAGAATGCACATCATTAGCTGGTGTGCTTGGTGAAGAATTCGTGGCATCACCTGCATCTGAGCATGGTGTACAAGGGCTGGTGCATTGTTGGGAAAGGCTACTAGGACCTGCACAGCCTTGATCGTGATAGGATACTTCAGGATTGCACTTACGCAGTGATCTCAAACAAATTGAGACAATTGCAGCATGCAAGATCTTCGCTTTGAAACGAGAGAGATAGATGCTCTGTAATTACTGTAGGTGATACTACTCGAAGGTACGTATAAACACTGCGCCAATGGCTCGTCAAAGGATCGCAGCAGATTTGGTCGGCATTCAAATTTTAATTAACATTTGCACATGATCTAAAAATCAAATCACAGTTTTAATAGCAGCGGATATCGTGCGGAATAGGATGCATTATTCATGTACCGTATACATGCAATTTCGTTGTATTCATTATCTAAAATGTACAAGCACAAGTCCGAGTGGCAGAAAAGAAAGGAAAGGGTAGTAAGAGAAGAGAACCTACAAAATGACAAAAAACATTGAAATGCTTAGACTTTGTCACGAACACCTTCACCGACAAAGCTAGGAACGATGTCACCAACATAGCTAGGAACGACTTCACCAACATAGCTTGGGACGATTGTGACCTACATAACGATTCCAGTGCCAAGCATGAAATTGCAGAACACCACTCTTCTAGCTGAAGCTGTAAATGCACATAGTAATGAAGCACGTCCCAGACCTGGACGTGTACCCACCTTATTGGCTCAGCCAATAGCAATAGTTGAGCACCATGCTGTAGCTGAGAAGATACAGCATGTGAGACTTCATGATTATGATGTAGGGTTAATAGAGAATAAAGTGCCATCACAGCTCAAGTGAGAGAAGCAGTTCAGCGTGGCTCTGACAACTTTCCAACACATTTTCCTCATGATAAGAAATGATAATTTCCTTGGTATATTGGAATTGATCAGCCACTATGATTCCATCCTTGAAGAACACTTAAACAAGGTCAAGACAAGTCAAAATTCCGAATGTGAATTGCAAGTCCATTACCTCTCCCCTGATGTCAAAATGAATTTATAAAGTGCTGTGCTGATAAAGTTACTGAATGCATTCTAAAAGAAAGGGAAACTGCAAAGTACTATTCAATAATTGTTGATGCTACTCCTGATTCTTCTCACATAGAACAAACTGTTTTTTTTTTGCACTATGTCCACTTGAATACTGAAGGTGACAAATAAATTGGTTTTGCAAAGGTTCTTGGAATTTGTAGACTGCAACAAAAAAACTGGAGAGGCAATGGCAAAATTGATCCTTGATACACTTACCAAGCACAACATACCAATTGCAGACTGTCGTGGACAATGATATGACAACGGAAGCAATATGAGTGGCTCGTACAAAGATGCTGAAGCTCATATTGATTAACCCACTAGCTAAATTTGCCCCTTGCGCCTGCCACAGTTTGAATCTTTGTGGTGTTCATGCTGCAGAATGTTGTCCAGATGCAATAACTTTCTTTGGAGTGGTTCAGAAACTATATAATATTATATTACATCAGCTCTAGTTCCCAAAGATGGGAGATCTTAACAAAAAGCATTGGTTGTTCTATCCTCAATTTTTCAGATACTCGTTGGTCTGCTCATGTTGATAGTGTTAGGCCTTTTGCAGCTCACTTGCCTGGGTTAAAGGAAGCAATTGTACTAATACAAGAATTAAATCTGACAGCAGTAACTCGGATTCATTTGATAGTACTCTGATGGCTTCAATCTGGTTTATGGTACTCACTGCAATAAACTTTAAAAGCACAGTTCTACAAGCCAGAAATGCGACGCTTGATGTGGAAGTGGATAACATACAAAGTCTCATTCAAGACCTCAAACATTTAAGAGACAGCTGGGATACAATTTTAGCTGAAAGCAAGCTTGTTGCAGGAGGTATGAGTGTGAGGATGTCACTAATAACAGCTGAAAAAAGGTGCAGTGAAGAAAAGGCTTCCTGATGATACACAGGAAAAATATATAGAGTCTGATCCAGAAAATCATTTCAAGCATAATATTTTTACACCCTTCTGGACTGCGTTATTGGAAATTTGACGACCAGTTATGAGGCCGTCAAAGAGTTAGTTGCTCTGTTTCGATTTGTATGGGCCTATCAGATTATGGATGAGGAGGAGTTACGAAGCAAAGCTGGAGCTATGTTTGAGAAGTACTGTGCAGACATGTAAGAGGATTTTGTAACTGAGATGTTACAATTGAAAGCTATCCACACAGCCAATCGGTGAAATCAGTCTATCTCCCCTTGATTTGTTAAATAGTCTCCACGAGATGAGACTTGATGCTTTTTTCCGAATATAATGGTTGTCCTACGAATTTTCTGCACACTTCCAGTTTCTGTAGCACAGGCGGAACGCTCATTTAGTACATTGACATGAGTTAAGAATGTACTACGATTGACAATGTAGACTGACAAGCTTGGGAGTTTTGGCTGTAGAGGCACATCTAGCTAAGACTACAAATTTGGATGCTGTTTTGAACGTTTTGCAGGCAGTAAAGCGCATAAAGCATGTATGTTTACTGTCTAAATTCTGTCATTGTTGTGAGAGATTATATGGGATTGTTTCTGAGAAAAGCGCATATTATAAAAAATTTATATAGCAATTCAAACGTAATACCATTTTTATAACTTTAAAAAATATTATGCGTTAGGTCCCTTTTCTCGCGGACCGGAAACGATCCCATATATTATAATATATTATATCAATCACAATATATCGCCACATGAACTAACAACCCAATACACAATAGCTATATACTTCCCTCCTGTATGGTATTTTATATCTACCAAACCCATCCCAATGGGGACCATTAACTAAATGGGGCCCAGAAGGACTATGTAGCCCTGGGGCCCGTAGTCCCTAATTTTGACAAATTTTAAATCATAATAGCACTGCCTCATCACTTAAAATCATTTCAGTCCAACATAACCAGCTGCGCGACTTTAGACGCTTACAGCTGGTAATCAGATAAAGAACTAGGTGATTGACTTTTGTGGTAACACAGGTTTTTGATAATCCATGATATTCACTACTATTGTGCATTGTACAATGGATGTCAGTGTTTAGATAATCTACAATGAATAGTTGTGCATTTGAACAATCAATGCATGTATAACAACTGTTAAATAACATTATCAACATGTATGTATCCATGCACTCATGGTTTATATGACCTATCTGGGTGTAAGAGTGCATTATGCTTATATCTACAGTGCACAACCTGATCTAATGACCTGTCCATGCACTGATATGGCATATTAAATGAACTAATTTTTTACGTTGATAGGTTATCATAAAACATATCAGTGCATTGATCCTTACATGCTATTATTAGATCATTCATAAGACATGATTGCTTATGACAAACAATGATATGCATTGATATGCATAATGCATGCATAAAGATATACATAAACTACTATATGAAAAAATGAGCATACCTGTACATTTATGAAGTGGAAGGTACTGAATTCAAAGGTGAAATTTTTGCTTTCCACTGATGAATGTTAGTCAAACATTTGTATTCCTGTGGCACATATTGATATGGTCCCCCACCTGTTTTACCTAGTCTCTGAGTACAAAACACATCAAACTGTTTTGGAGGTAAGATAAATACAAAATCAATAGCTTTGAAACCAGCAGTTTTGAAAGTTTCACACAAGAAATTCAATTTCTTGGCATTGATTGGATGATTAATACTCCTTGTTATTTGGAGAAAGTAAACAGCTCTATTAACAATGATAATGCAATCTATAGCAGGATAGTGTAACTTTGCACGTAGCAATGTAGTTTCCGATGAATTCATTTGCTTTAAATCTTGTAGGAGTGAGGCATCATTGATTTGTACTTCATTATGCAGCTGATCAATGGCAACCATTTTATTTTTGCTGTTTTTTAAATTTAAAGAAAAAAGTTCAAGATACTTGATACGGTTTCCCAATGAATCAATGCAGTATTTTTCATACAGAGACCCCCATAATTCTGCCACTGCCTCATCTGGTTCTGAATTAAGAATCCTTACAAGAGGCTCATTACAGCACTTCTTAAACTGTTCATGCAACAAACGCAATGTAACATCAGAAGACGGATAAATTGTAAAACTGTTATCTTGTATTAGGGTGGTGGAAGGAGTGAAGATAAGGTAGGTTGAACTGCATCTTCTGGATTTCACAAGCATACGAAGCATTGAATAATTACCTGATTGCAAAGCGTTATAAATTTCTAAGGCACCTTTACATACTTCTTCCTGCATTTCATAAAAACAATCGCTGGAACTCATGGTAGAATCAAACACAAAACGAATCAGTGGTCCCACTATATCAAATCGAGACTTACAAGCACTCAGATCCAAATCACTGTAACATTTCTCATATATATCTAACAATTCCGTTGCAATAACTTTTTCAATATCATCATCAAATTCTTGAAGCTCTTCCTCACTGTACTTGTCTAAACTTGCTAAGCATTTACCATCCCAACAACCTGGCCATGGCATATAGTAAAATTTACATCTGTCTTTCTTGAAAAGATTATAATTGGCTTCATCAGGTGATGTGGTAAGTACGACCACACTATCTCGGTGATACCAATTCATATAGTCACCATGCTCTTTTTCATCCATAAAATACCACAATCGTTTATTTGTAGGTAGCATATTGATATAATCCGTTAGAGTGAAACTATTTTTGATAATTTTTACAGATGCCACTTGTCTTGAATTCATATCAATTATAAAATACACATCCGGCACTGACACAATAATTAAAGAGTTATCCACCATTGTCAAAACTTTTGCAAGTGCATAGGAAATAAATTTGCTTTTCCCAATTCCAGAAGCCCCAGTAATCAGGATGCGATGCATATGACCCACATTCTTTCTTGTAACCTCTGTTATATAGTTCCAAAGAATCTTATATGCATAACGAATGTAAACAGATTCCAAGAATTTAAAAGGTGATGGTATTCTTGGATCTGAATTTAAAACGCTCCCAACATCTAAGTTCGACTGCAGAAGATTATTAACAAAAGGTTTCCACTTGACTGTTTTATCTAAAACTGAAGATAAAATACATTAAAGTTAATTACTGCGTGCAAAATACATACTCATTTTAATTTTAAAAGGTATGCATCATTGTTACATATCGGAAGTTTCGCTACAAACTTCCATATAGGATTTGAGTTGGACAATGAATCTCACAAAAATTACGCGACCCGTCTATAAGACTCCCAATGATTCGATCGTTTAGCTTGTTATAGCAATCGAACTAGAAGTCAAAAACGAGCAGTTTTGTCTTTGTTTTATGTAACAGAACAGCGCGGTTAGATAACAAAAGAGTACTGCCCGTCCTCGTACCCAGTACTGGAACATGGTCTCCTCCTTCTGGAAACGCATAACTCGGGATAGGACACGTTTAAACAATGAAAATTTCACCAATAGGCTGGAAGAGAGCCGCTTTCATATTAATGTCATACTTTGGAAAACAATTGTCCATACAGTCTATGTAACATCTATTGTGGTTTTAAACACAAGAAAAAAATGTCTATACGGTCTATGTAAGATGCATAATTAGATAACTTGTAAAATATAATTATAAAAGAACAACATTTGGTGCTTCAAGAACGCTGGTGGTATCATAAAGAGAGAGCCCGAAATAAAATGGTCCGCTAGAATGCAACGTCATTGGGAGAGTCCTGAATCTGCTTGCTTGGTGAAGAGTGCAGTACGTGAAGGCTATGCATACCATGCAAAACCAAACATAGCCATCGAAAGAGTACTACCGATAAAGTTATTTGAAGGTACTTAAGGTGACAGGATACCCCCCTGGAATTTGAAAAAAAATCATACTCGCTTGTAGCCTGAGAGCATCTTAGAGGACCGTATAATTTTGACAGTTATTAGATGAGCAGTAAAAATAGTACAAATATTATAAGAATAAAACTTTATAATTGGTTTGTTGAAAACTCTGTAGTGCTTAAAAATCACCAAAATTAGGAGGATAAATATGAAATAATATCTTTTTTCGTTTGGTGCATTCGTTTCCAAACGGAGCAGTAAATTTGTGCCAAAGCTTATACTAACTATCATTTCAGGGTGAACTAATTGAGCTACTCATGGATTACTCTTGCTGGGCATTCCAGAACAGCTACTTTATCGTGAATACACGTTCTTCATTACTTAATTGACCTTTTGGTGCATCGATAAAGTTACTATCCTTTTCCACAAATTTACAGCAATTTTTTTACAAAGTTACGCATCCCTGGACGCCATATTTGTACCTTGAAATTGAAATGTTATTAATAGATAGATTTTCGGTTTTCGGTTATTTAGAAAAAGTAACTTATTTTGAAAACAAGGACAAGATATTTTTCTACACGTATGTTCTTCTTGGTGCTAAGCTCCTATCGTAATAATATGCTGAACACTTGATCATAAGGTCTGTTGTCCTGAATGTACAGGAAAGAGAGTTTTTGCCGTTCGTATTTCAAGGTGCTCGTAAAACAAGCGGTGCTAGTGTTTCTGCGCGTTATTGATATGCTATCAAGGTGGCATATCTTAAACAATAAGGTGGATTCTCTCCAAATTGTATACGGTACTTGAACAGAACTACGAATTGTTGATGACATATGTTAATAATTCAGACCCCAAAATACATGGCAGACTCAAACTGCGCATGCGTGCGCGAATTACAAGATGGCGGATGCCAAAGTTTAAGGCATTGCGCTCGGTTAAATACGTTACTTATCAAAATGATATTATAGTGGCATATCTTAAACAATAAGGTGGATCTTACCAACTTTTTTTCCAAAAAAACCTCGTTATGGGTACAACTACCGTAAAAGAAGCTACTTACTCTTATGAAGCTTGGTTTACAACATAACATTGGCTAAACGTTGCATAAGTTTTGCATTTTGTCAGTGCCGATACGTGATGTTGGAATAGACTTTAGTTTCACTCCAGTGACTGCTGCTGATCAGATGCATGCAGTTATTGTTTGAACTCTCTAGTTTACGCAAGTCTGACACGAGATTTAGCAAATCTGATATGCACTGTGTGTATTTGTGTAACTATGACCTCAGCAATCATAGGGAAATGCTGATATCATCAGTGCATTGATATGGCTTCATTTACACCTGAGGTTACTAGCATAGTGTGATTGATGGCATGAAACAATTTTTCCATTTTAGTGAGCAACTGTGTTGGAGTTTAAGTGAGTACAAGTAAATAAAAAACAATTTCTATGAGAAAGTTGGTAGCATACAGGAATGGTGGTGTAAAAAGGAAGGAAACAAGGGTCTAATAATAAGGGAAAATGGAATAGTCCTATATTTATTTAGCACACGAACAACATACTATATCAATGTGCTAAATATACAGTATCGGTCAATAAAAAGTTAACGCTACGTACTACTTACGCAATACCTTATTTAGGTAATAAAATAAGTAGGTAGAAAGTTGCAGTAGATCAGTAGAAAAATGCATTACCTTATGGCAACACGTAACATGAAAACATATTGAGAACAAGTTGTCAGGTTGGGCAGCTGCTAAAGCACGGGTACATATCCTCCACACGCATTGCGTCAGACAACACTGCCACTGTTTGGATCGTAACGATGGTGTTTACGGACTACGTGAAGCAAAGGATTTTATTCTATCATCCCAACAGGGGTGTATAAGTAGAAACATTAGGAATCTTTTGTTGGGCGAAGGGTTGATCGTTAGCCATGTAGGTATTTATCGATTCCTGAAAAGGTTTGAAAAATGCGGAACTTTGGCGCGCCGCCGTGGATCTGGTAGACCTTCAAAGATTACTGATGAGGTGAAGAGGATTGAGGAGGCACAAATGCAGCTTGACGATGAAACGACCGCTGTTCAGCTTCGCGCGCTTCTGGCACAGAAAGGTGCGTATTATTTGGATTACTCATCAATTGAGTTACAATAGTCCAAGTTTTCATAGGTCATAAACTTTCGCTTCGCACCATGTTGCGTGCATGGAGAAGCCTCGGATGGGTGTTCAGGGGCAGCGCTTATTGCCAAATCATCAGGTACAAACTTTAGCTACAGGTTCATATATAGCGAACATGTCTTATACCGCTTGCGGTTCGATAGGGAAGGCAACAAGGTCAAACGCTTTGAATGGTGCCAGGAACATCAGCAGGACAACTTCTCCGACGTTATATGGACAGATGAGTCTTCTATTCAGTTAGAAAGTCACCGAAGGACATGCTGTTGAAAATTGAGCAACCGCCTGAACCAAAGCCGAGGTAATGAGTTACTGAACGTAAATGGTTAATACAATTTTAACCACTTATTGTTACACACCAAAACATCCTGTCAAAGTACACGTTTGGAAAGGACCAGCTAAACTGTGCATATTTGACGGGATTATGGATTCTCCGCTCTATGTTAACATCTTGGAGACAACCTTGCTGCCGTTCCTAGCATGCAATATTCCAACCTCGCATCGTTTCATGGCTGATAACGATCCAAAGTACACATCTAAGTTAGCACAGCAGTTTTTGAAGGAGAAGCAAATGAACTGGTGGACAACCCCTGCTGAATCACCTGACCTCAATCCTATTGAAAAATGATGGCATGAATTGAAGGAGTATATGCAGAGAGAGGTGAAGCCTAAAAACAAGGAAGAACTTATTAGAGGGATCAAGGCCTTTTGGAAGACAGTGACACCATCTGTGTGTGCTAAATACATATGACACTTTTAAAAAGTAATCCCTAAAGCTATACAACTGAAGGGTGATCTACTGGTTATTGAGTGCTTGAAGTTCAGTTTGTAAAGCAATTTTATTATTTCTTGTTACCTTCATATACAAGCCCATAGAAAAGAGGGAGGGGTCCATATGTCAGGAAATTGTTTTCATGTGAACAAGTAAACCTCTAAGCAGCTGTACATTTCACCTAATCCACTCACACCTCTCTACTTGGCTTAGTGCATTAACCCCACCATTTCTCACTCTGTGACTACACCCTTAGACCCTGTTTGTGGCTTAGTGCATTAACCCCACCACTTCTCACTGACTGACCACACCCATAGACCCTGTTTGCGGCTTAGTGCATTAACCCACCACTTTTCACTGACTGACCACACCCATAGACCCTGTTTGCGGCTTAGAGCATTAACCCCACCACTTCTCACTGACTGACAACACCCATAGACCCTGTTTGCAGTTTAGTGCATTAACCCCACCACTTCTCACTGACTGACAACATCCATAGACCCTGTTTGTGGCTTAGAGCATTAACCCCACCACTTCTCACTGACTGACCACACCCAATAGACCCCGTTTGCGGCTTAGTGCATTAACCCCACCACTTCTCACTGACTGACCACACCCATAGACCCTGTTTGTGGCTTAGTGCATTAACCCCACCACTTCTCACTGACTGACCACACCCATGGACCTGTTTGCGGCTTAGTGCATTAACGGTTTACCCGCAGATATTCATTGACGCTATTTGTACGTAACCGCGGAATTAATTTTGTGGATAATTTAATTTTTGATATCGTGCGATTGGCGCATGACAACTTTTGAACTGAACTACTTTTCTATGTGCGACTTTTTGAAATGGGATAGATCAGTTTTTTAGGTACACGCTAATGCCAGCCGATCGGCTGTATGCTCTAGGTAAGGTTACTAACGCGCGGATCGAGGTGTTCAATTAGACGCACTGGTTGACACAAGCACTGTGAAGCAGGCAGATGGAGACTGCTGACGTCCTATTGAGAGGTAAGTATATGAGAGTGGTACGAAGTATAAGACTATCTGTTTGTACGCGCGGATTGTGTGGAAGCCTGCGTTATCGAAGGGTTTCGTTGGAGTATTGACGATGGATAATTCATTTTAGAGCCACTGCTTTTGATGTGAACAAAATGACTTTTCTATGTCCAACGTTAATAGAATTGATTCCGTTGTTCAGGTACACACTAATACCAGCCGATTGGTGATACGGTCTAGAGAAGGTGACTGGCGCTTGGATAATGATATTCCAATCAGACGCTCTTGTTGACATAGATGCAGACAAGCAGGCAGATGGAAACTGTTTTTTTCCTTTGAAAAGTAAGTATATAATAGTGTTACTAAGCACAGACAACCTTTTTGTACAACCGGGTTGTGTGGGGGTAGCATGCTTGTGACACATGGGGGTAGCACGCTAGTGATGCTTGGGGGTAACATGGTTTTGACGCATGGGGGTAGCATGCTTGTGAAGTATGGGGTAGCACACGTGACGCATGGGGGTGGCATGCTTGTGAAGTATGGGGTAGCACACTTGTGACGCATGGGGGTAGCACACTTGTGACGCATGGGGGTAGCACACTTGTGACACATGGGGGTAGCACACTTGTGACACATGGGGGTAGCACACTTGTGACGCATGGGTTAGCACACTTGTTAAGCATGCGGTAGCATGCTTGTGATGCATGGGGGTAGCACACTTGTGACGCATGGGGGTAGCACACTTGTGACGCATGGGGGTAGCACACTTATGACGCATGGGGGTAGCACACTTCTGACGCATGGGGGTAGCATGCTTGTGACGCATGGGGGTAGCACACTTGTGACGCATGGGGGTAACACACTTGTGACACATGGGGGTAGCACACTTGTGACGCATGGGGGTAGCATACTTGTGACGCATGGCGGTAGCACACTTGTGACGCATGGGGTAGACACTTGTGACGCATGGGGGTAGCACACTTGTGATGCATGGGGGTAGCATATTTGTGACACATGGGGGTAGTATGCTTGTGACACATGGTTGTGACACAGGGGGGTACCATGGTTGTGACGCAGGTGGAACTTATCCCATTTCTCACCGTTCTGTTTTGCCATCTCCTGTGATGCATACAGATTTGTCTGCTGCACAACTAGGGATGATCTGGAAACATGTTACTGAAAATCCACCAGGCATTGTATCTGGATCAATGTGAAACAGTCTATTGAAATTGGTGGTAGCACTGGATTCTACTTTATCTGAGGTGATATCACAATCAAAGGTCTATCATTTGATACATCCTTATCTCTGGGTTTCATGAATTTCAATTTCCTCTTCCAGGTCACTGGGAGCTGCTTGTTATTGTTGTGCATGTACATGTTTGTGGTTAGGCAATATACATGCACACACAGGTACTTGGACTTCGTCATCATTTCCTGGTGGTACCTCAGGTTCTGGATCTACGTAGTCTTCGGACATGGCAGGAAACTATCGTCACTACAACTCTTCAGCGCATCGTTGCACTATTCACATCTAACAGCAAAAACTTCCACCTCTCTATGTCGGTCTAAAACACACTCGTCTAGCCAAGCACTCGTTACATGCCTTATGCTTCGTCTTACGCACACAACTACAGAACACTATGACATCTTCGTGCCCGAGTACAATCTTTTACACGGCGCTTGGATGAGATATCAATATATAAACAATAGACGATGGGTGATGTTTCTTGCATCTAAAACTGAGGACAATCACGTCCTTAGTCTAAAAGTACCATACGGATTGGGATTATAGAATAAAACGCGGCCACCCGGGGGTATGTCGCCATGCCGCTTATAAGCGGCGTCCGCCGTACGAAGCACAATAATTTTGCCGCTTATAAGCGGCTTTCGCAGTTAAACCGTTAACCCCACCACTTCTCAGTGACCACACCCATAGACCCTGTTTGCGGCTTAGTGCATTAACCCCACCACTTCTCACTGACTGACCATGCCCATAGACCCTGTTTGTGGCTTAGTGCATTAACCCCACCACTTCTCACTGACTGACCACACCCATAGATGCTGTTTGCGGCTTAGTGCATTAACCCCACCACTTAATGAAGTTAATTTTTTTTTTCAAAATGCCTTCACATCAGGAAAAGAAGAAAGCCAAACGACGAGCAAAGTACCACAAAACACTAGACGACGTATTAGATTCAGCCTGAGCAGAACTACAAAGCAGAGCCTGAAAAAAATCGGGCCTCTCAACGTGAAAACTATCGAGCAGAGCCTGAGAAGAAACGGACCTCTCGACATGCAAGGGTATCAAGCAGATCTTGAAAAGGAACGAGCTGCTAAAAGACAGTGATATTGCCATAGTCCTGAACATTCATCTCGCTCGGCGAAAAGAGTTAAGGTCACTCAAAGGTATGTCGTACCTTACTCTCTGTACGAACCAAACGATATCATACTAAACGAGTATAAAGGTGTAAAGAGTAATGTAAAGCGATTTGAAGCAATACTGAGGCAATTGAACAATTTATATCTGAGAAAAGATAGTTGCCAAATAAGAGGGAACAACCTCTAAAGAATATAACAACCCGGGTGAAAAATTACGCGTTGCAACGCGTTGCAAGGCGTATTTATGCGAATTTCCACGTTGCTAGCAGCCTGGGGACCGGTAATTACTTGTCCCCAGGCTGAACGGCGTTGCGCATACATCATACACACTATTTTCAACCGTTGCTTAAAAGACGGTGCATACGACAGTCCGCTCAAATTTCAGCATGCCACTGACTTATGTTATGTGTTAAATTGCAGTGCAATGTTTTAACACAGTGTAAAACAGGTTTGTTATACCCCTCGGCATAACATTGTTATACACGCTGTTATACATAATCTGTCATACACATTGCGTATAACGGTGTAGAACTGAGTATATGGCCATGGTCTCACCGTCAGTTATTCACATTGTCATATTTACTAATTGATTTTTTAAACCCGCACGTGCGCAATGTCAAGCTTGCAACTCAAACGGATTGGAAAAACAGCGTACGTTATAATAATATACTAATTCCTTTTTACGTAGTAGCTTGGCGCTCAATCGTACATTTCTTCAGGTCAACAAGAAGAAGTGAGCAATTTTGTATCTTGCTACCCAGTTGCGGAGCGTAAGTGCATCTAATTGCGGAAGCCCGTATAGAGTTTAGTGTACATGTATGTTTACAGAGTTTTGGTCTGCGATCTTTTGAATGCACCTGAGACCTATTTTGTTGTTCTGCAGGTATGTCTTCACCTTTTTGTGAATGGTGTGCAACATTTAGAATATCGCACAGGTTGTTTGAAGTTAAGTGTTGCCTTTCCTACAGGTGTCTATAAAAGTGGCCTCCTGTGCATAGTGCTTCTTATATCTTGGCAATGTGTGGCAAGTTCAATGGGTGCTGCTATGTGTATGATGTGCAACATTTAGAATATCACACAGGTTGCAATTGTTTGAAGCCAAGTTTGCCTTTCTTACAGGATATCCAACATGGAGTCTTAGAGTGCATGGTTCTTTTGGCATCTTGTGGTAAGTTACATGGGTACTGCTTTGTGTATGATGTGCAACAAAAGTGTTGCCTTTCTTAACAGGATGCCTCTATAGTGTCCTCCAAGTGGGTACAGTTTGCTATGTGTATGGTGTGCAACATTTAGAATATCACACAGATTGAGGCCAAGTGTTGCCTTTCTTACAGGATACCCAACATGGTATCTGTAGAGTGCATGGTGCTTGTGGCATCTTGGCAATGTGTGGTAAGTTCAATGGGTGATGCTTTGTGTATGGTGTGCAACGTTTTGAATATCACACAGGTTGAAGCCAAGTGTTGCAGGATGTCCACCATGGTGGTAATTGTTGTAAACATTACATCCATGCCAATTTTTACCCCTCCAACTATCACCCCCTAGCTCCAACTATCATGATCTCCACTGTAATAGATGAAGACAATCTTGATTTAGATTCAGTGGACCCAGCCTGACCCGTCCAAGGCATAAAAGGGACATTGTTTTGTTGTACTTGTCATGGCTGTAGAAATTATAAACAAAGATATCAATTTCATTCGATTTCATTACTCTATATATAGTAACAATAAAAAATATTCATCGACGCAACGTTATCCCAATGTTATGAATTTTGTTATAAGCCTAAGCGTTGCAACACGTTGCCACGCGCGTGGCGTTAAAAAGGGACATTTTTCTAGCGTGGCAACGCGTGGCAACGCGTTGCGAAGTCGTCGAACGTAACCGTGCTCATTAACGCCGCGCAACGCGTTGCAACGCGAAATTTTTCACCCGGGAACACCAACCTGCGCATATACAAAACTACCTGGCATGACAACTGATCTGATGTTACAACATGTGTCTGATCCTATATAGTTAGAGGTTTTCAAAGTGTTTTCTCCAATGCTCATTTTGTGGTGGGGAGCCCAATGTTCGGTCTTGTGACAAGCATGCAACTGATGCAAGATCAAGTTGCTTCTCTTTGGAAGAAAATCTACTTACCTGCATGTCTGCAGTTGATCAGGAAACAGGAACATAATCTTGTACATAAAAGTCAACGTTTTATGAGTTATCAAGCTAAACTTCATTAGCCAGAATTGATCAATTCTTGATTTTACATTTTGATTTTATTGTTGTAAGGTTCATATCTATACTATTTCTTTTTTCTGTGTACACTAATAGCAATGTCCGCAACATATAGAGGATCTCCATCACCTCGATGGTCACTGTCACTACCACCTCTTCCATCACCATACCATCCACCTTCACCTATGTCTACATCAGACACCTCCAATGTTGTTAAAGCAGGTAACTGAATTTGCAAAAGATGGAGGCTAGTATCATTGATGCCATCAGAGACCTTAAAGAGGCACTTTTGGGGAAAAAGCTGGATGAGATAGCACTGACTGGTAAACCCTCATGGCCAGCAAGGTTACATAACAGCTCCACAACACCAGTGCCCAGGCCATCTCCTTCAGCTGGCCAAGCAACACCTGCAGTCCCTCTACTCCAGCACACAGCAGTCCCGCTAATGCCTCATCCAGCACCACAACTACCACTCCCTTCAGAAGTCTTGCTATCTCCAAGCACGAGCGGGGACTCACCCAGATGTCTTCCAATAAGAGAGGGTCATAACCATCTGCCCTCAAGTGAGATAGAAAGATCCAACCTCAGGCCTCTGGAATTTACGGTTCAGTGTCACCACAGCTTGACATCGGAGAGCAAAATTCACACACATTCTCAAAAATTGGCAAGTGAGTCCTACTTTGGAACTAAAGTAATGGTTCAGTGCACTGTAATGGGGTGCACTGCATTCAAGGGATTGCCCATTAGTGAGCTAAAGAGTTTAAAACAATTTTTGTTTGGTATAAAGTTAAATATTGGAGTGCACCACATGTGTGTATCTAGTATAGGCCATGGGTGCACTCGAGCTAGAAACTATCCTTAAACGAGTGTTGTGATTAGTCATTATGTAAATACATATGCTCATTGATATTATACATCTACTCATGAATGAAGCAGTGTCTCTGTGTGTGGTCAGTGAGTGAAAAGTGGTGAGGTTAATGCACTAAGCCGCACACAGGGTCCAGGGGTGTAGTCAGTTAGTGAGAAGTGATGGGGTTAATGCAACAAGCCGCAAACAGCATCTATGGGTGTGGTCAGTCAGTGAGAAGTGGTGGGGTTAATGCACTAAGCCAAGTAGTGAGGTGTGAGTGGATTAGGTGAAATGAACAGCTGCTTAGAGGTTTACTTGTTCACATGAAAACAATTTCCTGACATATGGACCCCTCCCTCTTTATCTATGGGCTTGTATATGAAGGTAACAAGAAATAATAAAATTGCTTTACAAACTGAACTTCAAGCACTCAATAACCAGTAGCACCACCCTTCAGTTCTATAGCTTTAGGGATTACTTTTTTAAAGTGTCCTATGTATTTAGCACACACAGATGGTGTCACTGTCTTCCAAAAGGCCTTGATCCCTCTAATAAGTTCTTCCTTGTTTTTAGGCTACACCTCTCTCCGCATATACTTCTTCAATTCATGCCATACAGTGTAGGTTTTCAATAGGATTGAGGTCAGTGACCAGACCTCTGGCAACAGAAATCCTGAAATCCAGGTGGGACATTGGTTTGCCTACTGCTGATTTGTAATATAAGATGTATGCATTCACCAGTGTCATGTGAAAAAACACACACTTCTACCACTTCTTTGACACAATGCTGCAGCCGTAATATTGAAGCAGTTGACCAGCCTTGTCCACAACTCCCATATAGCTATTATATTCTTCAATGCAGCTTGGTTTTTGTACAACTTGCTGGCCACCACCACCTTTCTTCCATCGGGATTTGGAAATCAAACTGTCATCATGTATGGTGGTAAGGAGTGCAACTACACGTTTGTCGTGCCACTTCAGTCCCAGAACAGGAGGGTCATTGTATGTTACAATCTCCCCTTTCATTACAATTGCTGTTTTAAACCAATGTTGGATACCCTTCCTGTCCTATCGAACAGTTCCACAACTGCCAAAGCCCTTTGAATAGAGGTACTTGCATAACATAGGACTGGCATAAAAGTTGTCCATGTAAACATGGTAACCCTTTCCTTCTAGTTCCTTTGTGAGCTCGGTTACCACATGGGTACTGAGAGGAGTGTCATCTTTCCTAGTTTCATCTTTTCCAGTATACAACTGGAAGTTCCAAGTGTTGTGTGTTCCTCTGACAGTACCCAAGCCTTTATATCCCACTTGTGAGGCTTCTTGGGCATGTAGTGCAGAAATGAAAGTCTGCCTTTGTATGCAATCGTACTCTCATCCACACTTATTTCTTTCTTCATAATGTAGCTGGACTTGTAGTTCTGTGCCAGTGAGTTCACTACATGCACAACCTTGTCGTGACCTGGCTGTCCCCTTGGCATCATTCTTGAATTGTCAGCCAAATGCAAAAACTTCATCACCAGTAAGAACCTATCCCGGCTCATAATTGAGCGAAAATTGTTGGAGCAGAATGGCCATCTTGTACTCCAGTAGTGCTCAACACTTGGTATGTTCAATACCCATACAAATGATGAGGCCCAGTACCTTTTTCAAGTCATGGTGAGTGAACATGTTCCGTGTAAATTGGTGTGCCCTGGCTTTGGGGTGATTTCTCAGGTGTGCTGCATGGCTGACGATGTACTGATTTCGATACCTATTTGACTCCATGACTATGTATTCTATTAGGTCCTCAGGAAATAGTTCAAAGAAGCAGTCAAGTGGCTCCATTCTGCCCAAGTTCTTCACTACACCACTGTGCTGATTGAAATCAGGGATGCTACCACCCCCTCTGTTGCTTGGTGGATCACCTGCTCCATTTGACACGCTATTGTCACTTTCCACTGCACGCACCTCATCTTCTTCACCCACAAACACACCACCCTCTACTCCCACACCCTCATCTCCTTCATCCACAAACACACCACCCTCTTCTCCTTCACCATCCATTACTACATCTTCTTCAGCAGCTATGTTGCACCCGTTCATTATCATATCCATCATCTCCATTGCTGCACCACCATCATTCATCTCTCCAGGGAGCGCCTTAATGACATCATCATCAACATAGCCATCGAATTCATCATCAGTACAGTCACTATCTATGTCCTCCATGTATTGGAGGAGGAATTTGGGGTCCGAGGGAAGGGACCTGCTTCTATTCATCGCCACAACTATGCACACAAATGGAAGCCACACTACGCATAGAATTCAATTTTTATTATGTAAACAAACCTCACGCAGCTGCAATTGTTTACACACGCCCGCACTATGCGTTTATATTATACCATCCCGCTTGGCCACTAAAGTGGCCTTCTGCAATGCGCAGGCGCTAGCGTATGGTCACTATAGTGGCCCGTCGCTGTTCGAGGGTTAAACACACAGTCCCACATATTGTTAAATAGAATTCTCAGCATATAGAATAACAGTACTAGTAAACACACATACATCTGGGTTAAGCCCTAGTCAATTAAAGGTAGATATTATTATCAAGCCTACAAACTAGATTATTTTTGATTAAATCATAACTTTAACTAACTAGATTATTTTTGATTAAATCATTGATTGAACTCTGAGCAGAAGTACCTGAGAAAAAAAGATATTGTTTGTTTGTTTGTTTAGATGTTTGTGTTGGTTTATTTGGATGTTTGTGTGTGTGTGACACACATACATCTGGGTTAAGCCCTAGTCAATTAAAGGTAGATATTATTATCAAGCCTACAAACTAGATTATTTTTGATTAAATCATAACTGGTTGTATATTAACATACCTTCATCATTGATTGAACTCTGAGCAGAAGTACCTGAGAAAAAAAGATATTGTTTGTTTGTTTGTTTAGATGTTTGTGTTGGTTTATTTGGATGTTTGTGTGTGTGTGGATGGATGGTTTTTTTTTTATGGATGGATGTATGGGTGGATGGCACAGTGGTTTAAGACCATGACATGAGGTCCAGTAATGAAGTTTAGATTTTATTGCATAAACTGATAGTTAAATGCCTGAACTATAGAGATCGCGTGGGCGAAATAGGAGGACCTTCCAAAACTAAATAATGCAGCACGAAGCTTCTGGTATGAGATACCTATCTAATATGGTATGCCGCTATTTGCCGCATCAAACTTTGGAATTTTTAAAACGCTATAAACACAAGCGACTTACGATGTTAAAATATCAATAAAGGTAACTTAACTTTCTGTTTACCATGGCCGACGATAGACGAATCACAAATGTAGAAGCCTTTGAAAGGTACGTAGCAAAGTTCAAAAGTAACACTGAGGCAGCAAGACGGTTTCTGCTTGATGAAGGATTGGATAATGGCACAGACGAGCTTGGAGTTCTTAATAGGTGGGTATATCGGATTCGTAGCCTTAGAAATAAATGGGCTAGATTGTCCAAAGGGCAGAAGAGCGACAGTACAAAGAAGGCCTTTTTGGAATTCCAGCAAGAGAGCTTCTTTGTACCCGACGGTACTGATCACGACCCTGATCGAGGTAGTGCTAGTATCGAACCAACTGTTGCTGGAAGTTCAGATGATGGAAACGAAGTGGTTGGTGTGCAAGATGAAGAGAGTACTAGTAAAATCACTCCACTCGACGAGCTAAGCCCTCGTCACACTAAAAGAAGAACGGATGCATTGTTTTCTTTACTGAAGGAGGAAGCAGAAGAGCAAAAGATAACAACAACTCAATTGTTAGGATTTCTGCTTCATAGAGAAAACTACATCCACGACAGAGCTGTTGCAGCAATAGGTCTGAAGCTGTTTCACAAAGAAACAATCACCAGAGATATAAGTTTGGATGAAGGTTTATTTATGTTATCAACTTACAAGCTTGGACGTACAGGGTACAGTAGTCTTAGGCTAGAGCTGAAGAGCAGAGTTGAGTTACCACCGCACTACAGGTTAATGCAGCATAAGGATACCATAATGCCAAAGGTAGAGCCTTTACATCCTTTGCCTGGTGTTTCAATCAGTGTCAAAGAGTCTGTACAACTGCACTTCCAAAGGTTGATACAGCAGCTTGGTTTGCAACCTGGTAAGTACACTATGACAGTAAAAGAGGGTCTGGATGGATCAGGAAGGCATAGTGTATATGACCAAAAGGGGAATGTGCAAACACATAACATGATTATGTGGATGTGGGTGGCTTTAGAGGTTTATAAGGATGTCCCTTTAGTGAATGCTGATCCAAGTCTACCAAGTACAAGTACAAGTGCCAATGGGTGTGACATAATCTGGAAAGAACCATCTCCAAGCAGTCCTGATGCAGCTAGACCGATACTCTTGGTATTAGGTAAAGAGGACAAAGATCTACTTCATAAGATTGTACCCCCTGTAGATGCTGAGATGAAGGAGTTGCAGTCCAGTGGTGTGAAGTTTTTTGATGCGGAAAGAGAATTTTATTTGATGCTTGAGTTCCATCGAACAATGAATGATGGAAAGATGCAGAAGCTTCTACTGGGAAGAGGTGGTGCGTTCTGCATTTTGTGTGCATACTCAGATGAAGAGGCTGTTCAAGAGGATAACATTAAGGAGGGTTTTGAAATAGGAAATGTAGATATTGAAGCTCTACATTCCTTGTATGATGATATAGCAGTTGATGGGGAAGTACAATGCAACAGAGGAGACTATAGTGAACGTGTTGGGCTAACCCAGAGTCCAATATCAACTCTTGCCATTCAAACATTTCCCATACTACATGCATTGTTGAGGGGTCTCGATTATTGTTTAAAGATAGTGTATAAACTAAAAGCTGGTGTGACTGCATGGATACAGAATAGTAAACAAAAGGAACGTGTAGATGTGGCAAAGAGAAAAGTCCAAGAGTACATCAAGACAAAGACAGGAATGACAGTGGATAAACCTGATCCAGTTGGAGCTGGTGGTACAACTACTACAGGTAACATAGCCCGAAATCTTTTGTTTGATCCTGCGAAACGGCAGGTCCTGGTTGAATGTGTTCCTCAAAAATCTAGAAAAGATGGAAGGTGTGATAGGAACGTTTTTAATGAGTTTATTACTAACTTATCTGTAATTTTAAAAGCAGTTTCCTCAAGACGAAATGTAAACACTGAAGAACTAGAGCACCTTTGCAAAGAAACTTCGCTTTTGGTAGTAACGCATTGGCCCACCTTCAGGTTTACTCCTTCCATGCATCAAATCCTGGCTCACTCAGCTGCTTTGATTGATGCCAATGACTCAACAGGCCTTGGTGTATTTTCTGAAGAGCCTCTAGAGCACAATAATAAAAATCTACGGAAGTACAGAGAGAGCTTGGCAAGAAAAACTTCTCAGAGTGCCAATCTATCAGATGTTTTGACAAGGCTGTGGATTAAATCCTATTATAAGGTGTCACCGTCAAGTTGTGAAATGTTCATTCTGTGGAGAAGAACATAATGTTCGTTCCTGTCCAAGAAAGCAAGTTATGCATAGTAGTTGCCTTTCATTTGAGGATCACCTTTTAGCATCTGTCTTTCTAAACTGATAGCAATATAATTATTATGCATGAACAATTCTGTATACTTAACGATTTCAAGATTGATCAAAAAAGGACTACCTGATATGGATTTTCATGATTATAAAATCTTGAATTTGTGGGTTTGATTAATTTTAACGAAATTTAATTGAACGTTATTAATGGTTATAAACTAGTATTATGCAACATGATGCCAATACAAATTTATCATTAATTTATTCTAATTCAAAAATGTCATCATGACCCCTACTCTTAAACCACTGTGGATGGGTTTCTTATTGATGTATGTATGTGTGTATGTGTGTGTGTGCGTGCGTGGGTGGGTGGGTGAATGGGTGGGTGGGTGGGTGAATGGATGGATGGATGGATGGATGGATGGATGGATGGATGGATGGATGGATGGTGGATGGATGGACACAATAATCACATACCATCCAAATCCATCTTCCTAGCATGTTTATTTCTAGCAGCAGTGAAAAGAGTACAAGCAGTTTGGTACATTTCAGATGCAGATTTGTAATTGGCAGCAAAAATGTCCTGCATTTCAGGCTTGGCCTCCTTCAATTTAGCCTCGGACTCCTTCATTTTAGCCCAAGCATCCTGAATTTCAGCCTTGGCTTCCAGTATTTCAGCCTTGGCCATCCTTACCTGCTCAGCCTCATTCACATTCTGCCTAGCCTCTGTCTGAGTCTCCACCTCCTCCATCTGATTCTCCATCTCCTCCGTCTGAGTCTCTATCTCCTCCGTCACAGCAAACCTTTCATTAATATGCTATATTGGACCACACAAATATGAATATGACATATGAGCTAAGCAACCTACAAAAAAAGTGTACAAGAATAAAGTTTTCTTAAGGTAAACAATGGAAAGCACAATGGAACAATGGAGAATGAGAGCCCTGGCAGTTCAATTGGATGAACGGTATTCCTCCAATACTTCATCGAGCCATGCCAACACTGGAGCTGGAGGAATACCGTTAATCCTATTAAATGAGTTCACAGTTTAGTGCATACATGTACATGATGGGTGTGTTGTGCTGACAGCTAAAAACAGCTGTTTTTCTCCTACGCAAATTTACACTTACTTCATCAACATCAGATGGCGTATGGGGTTGGGATTTCAGAGGCATATTGTAGTTGGGCACAGGTGCAGGTAACAGGTGTGCTGCTGAGTGAGGGGATGCACGGTGCATAAAACTAAATCAAATACTGTATATCTTCACCACTATAACAGGTAGAAAAAAAAACATTGGATAACTAACATAATTAATAATCATGTATCTCAAGAGATTCAGAATAATAATAGATGCTAATACTTTTTTGGACATTAACAAACATTGTGTTCTTCTCCACAACATAAGATGCAAATGTAAGTAATGATACTCATGACAGCACAAATCTATTTACTACTGCAAGTAATAAACGACTATCAAAGAGAAAGTCTATAATAAATCTTTCTTGAACCCCCCTCCTCCTTACCTAGCCAAATCTATTGTAATAGAGAAGCATTAAGCCTTTAACAGGGTTCGAACAGGTTTGAGATTATGAAATTCCAAACTATTTAAAGACTGAAATAATTGCTTTCAAAACTCCACATTCGAACGAGATACAATAACAGTTTGGAAAAAAAAATGAAGTGAGATAGGAGCACTTCTTTATCCCACAAGCAAATTTTGATGCACTAGAACTATCAGGAAACATCTTTGTAAATAGTGCTAGTATCCTCTGAAATCTTGAATGAGTAGTACTTTTCAACAACAGTCAGTGCCCAGTACAACAATTCACAACATACAAATCCAAAAACATGTTAGGGTGCCGCCAAATGTGATCTACAGAATAACGCTGTTTATAAAGCCAAAAACCATTACAGGGGGGAACTCGCAAATGGAGACTTTTCGCACCTTGCAGATGGAGAAAATACGCAACATTCATTGCACCTTTATAATAACTATCAGTTGATTCACCCCTGCTGACTTCATTCAGTACAGTGCCGGCTCGGTCATAGAAAAACTTCACAGCTTGATCATAGAGAAAATACAGCGTACACATGAACATTGGGACTAAGCCAACTATTAGTTTTCATAGCGGTTGCTATGAACTCTGATGGTTTCTTTAGTTACAATTTTATACGCTTTATTTTCTCTATGATCGAGCTACGAATTTTCTGTGACCAAGCCGGTACTATACCACTTATAATATTCAATGGCTGCTGAAAAACATTGTAGTACTTCGTTGTCCAGCTCCTGTTTTCTATTTATTTGCTAGCTTACCTCTCCATGCCCTGCCTACTTCTAGTTTACCTTCATTATACAAGGCTATGTGTATCTAATATCTGTAGCCTGCACACTAACTTCCAGTCTTAATCTTCAACCTTGCTTTTTTTACCGTGGTGGAGGGATAGACAGATTATATAGACTACGTACCCGAGTACGTAGTCTATATAATAAATGGTCAAAGTACATATCAATAATTTGCGCGCATCCTCCTATAATGCATGTGAATCATCTCCGAAACGAATAACGCCCGTGCACTAATAGCGTGCGCACAGAAGACATTTCTACTTCACTTGGTTGTTCTGGTGCAGCCAAGAAAGAGAAACAAGGCTTTTATTGGACTTACGATCCATCAGATACGTGTGCTTTGCCCTTCATGTACAGTGTAGGTTAGAAAAGCAGCACTAGCGACATTAAAGGATTTGTTCAAATCCTATAGTGTGCTTTGCTCTTGCTCGTTCGATTGCCGCTATCCAGTTTGTGTATTCTTCCTTTTGTATCCAACCTACAAAGAATACACACTTACCCATCCAGCATTTTGATAATACCTGAGATAATTATCTCTCATAACACGCACGCGCACGAAGCACCTCCCACCAAACTCATACGGTTTGACAGTATCAAACGAGAAGCAATCGTGGTCACAATATATTGTTATTTCACAGCTCTAGCACATAGATTTTATGCCAACGTGATATTCCATACTTTTTCAAGTTTTTGTGGCAGGGTTAAATGTATGCTAAAGGTCTGTTAGTTCAATGTATGGATTTAGATCATAAGAGTAATTAGCAACTTACATGCCCCTGAGGGACCTGGTTGATCACAGTAGGCTGCATTGGCATGAAAAGATACAAATATATCATGTGGAATATATGTATGTGGGGGGAACATGCACACATAACAGCTATTTTAGCTTCTGCTATACTTGGGTTGTGTTATTTCCCCCCCCCCCCCCCCCCCCCCCCTCCTGGTATGTTCCCCACTTCTCACTTCGGCAGTCCTTTTTTCGATTGTTCTGCATAATAGTACCAGTGGATAACATGTATACTAGTATTAATAGTACTTTGAATATCAGATATCACTGTTACGCTGAATGGACCCACTTTTTGATGAACATCAGTACACCCTGCCGCATAGATGTAAGGTTTTCTTCAAGAAGTGCGTTTGAAATCTCCGACGACGATAAACCGCGCTGGTAGAGGTCGATTATTCGCTGCTGTTTCTTGTACTCAGAATACACCATTACTATCATGTACTGTAAGATGGTATGTGTCGACAGCGCCAACTTGTATTACACGAACTACAGTGTGATTCAAGTTACGCTAACTCCGTTACTAAGTACCCGTAGCTACAGTATTACGCTATGATGCTACGCTATGTTAGTTAAAACTACGCTAAAACTACGCTAAAACTACGCTAAAACTACGCTATGATGCTACGCTATGTTAGTTAAAACTACGCTACGTTACGGAAACGTTATTCTGACTGGTACTGTAACTACCACAGGCATACATACCTTCACCAATTACTCTTTTTCTTCTTCCTCTTTTTCTTCCTCTTCCTCTTCCTCTTTTTCTTAACTCTGAAACAGTGGATTGATATCACTACAACAGGCACCTCAAAATCATATACATGTACATTTAACCCTCAAAGAGATTATACATACATTTAACCCTCAAGAGAGTATCTCATCACTGGCTTTTGGTACACAAGGATTAAGTGCCATCGCTATCATTCCCTGCATTCAGTCATCACATATACACATGGTAAACATCCAGGAAAGCTTCTTTTTTACCACATTCATTAGTTAGTCAGGTGCACAGACTAACAAGCCATAAAAACATTCTTTATAGACCCTTTTGCAGCTGAATCCACATTGAACGAAAAATTAGCTTCTGTTTGCTGCATCGAAGAAGCCAAAAAGAGGAACAGAACCAAATGTTTGCAAGAAGCGAAAACGCTGTAATTGTTGTACAATGTATAGATGGGCGCTGACATTTAGGTGGAGACATAGTTACTTAACAGGAAGTATGTCAAATTGGAACGCTCCTACCAGGAGATATAGCGATCATTTTGAACCCTACGGGGCATCGGACCTTGCAACGTCGGTAGCCTGCATGTGTAAGACATTTTAACACATAGTAATGGTGTGGTATATTGTGTTAAAAATAGGAACCCGATAGCGTTAATATTTCATGATTTGCTTTTTATCTACATAAATCCACAAGACCCATTTTCTCGTCCAATGTTCCAGATTATATTATACAAGTAAATTAAAAACATTCTCTTCGAGAAAGTTGGTGGCATATAGGATTTGAAGGCAATGGTGGTGTAAAAAGGAAGGAAACAAGGTCTAATAATAAGGGAATATGGAATAGTTGTATATTTAGCACACGAACAACATACTATATCCTACATATATAGAAATGTGCTAAATATAGGACTATTCCATTTTTCCTTATTATTAGACCCTTCCTTTTTACACCACCAATGCCTTCAAATCCTATATGCAACCAACTTTCTCATAGAGAATGTTTTTTATTTACTTGTTTCATTGATTTTTATTCATACCCGATTATGAGCCGTATAGCATGTTAAGTAATCCATCTTGATATGAGAGGGAGAGGTTGTAAAGGTACGACATACCGTTGAGCGACCTTAACTCTTTTTGCTCAGCGAGATGCACGTTCAGGACTATGGCAATATCGCTGTCATTTAGCAGCCCATTCCTTTTAAGGATCTGCTCGATACCTTGCACGTCGAGAGGTCCATTCCTTTTCAGGATCTGCTCGATACCTTGCACGTCGAGAGGTCCGTTTCTTTTCAGGCTCTGCTCAATAGTTTCATGTTGAGAGGATGCTTCTTTTCAGGCTCTGCTTTGTAGTTCCGCTCAGGCTGAATCTAATACGTTGTCAGGCACTTTGCTCATCGTTTGGCTTTCTTCTTTTCCTGACGTGAAGGCATTTTTAGAAAAACAACTTCACTAAGTTACAAAGAGCGTAAAACCTACAACGATCGAAGCACAAGAAAGGATGATTATAGTACGCATGTGCACGTTATTAAATATACATGTAGTGCCCAATTTGCAAAACTTGATAAATGCCACAGTTAATTACCACTATGTGTAGTGCCCAGACTGTACACATTTGATTACATCATGTATACTGCTAGTGCTTCGTAATAAAGAGCGAAGTATGACCTATCCGAGTCGTGTCAGTACAGTAAGCTTAACTATACGTAATTTGCTAACATAACCACCGATACATGTATGTTATGTAGCCTCGAGAAGTTTTGACCACAGAAGCGAGAATGCCAACGAATTCTGAAGCCATTGGTGTGATTTTCATTTCTTAAAAGTGTTCCTATCCCGAGTTATGCATAGTCAAGAACAAGAACAAGACCAAGAACAATAACGAAATATGTGGGACTGGGTACGAGTTTGGAAAATAGTTTCGTTCTCTACAACCACGCGGTTTTGTGACTTCAAACAAACACGAAACTACTTGTTGTTGCCTTCTTGTACGATGACGACAACAAGGTAAGCCATCCGCTCGTCAGGAGTCTTGTTAGAAGCGAGTCGTGTTTTTTTATGACATTCATAATCGGGGTCAAATCCTATATGAGAGTTACTGCGATACATGTGCCTTAGCAAATTTATGATTAAAAGGCGTGAAAGTGATGAATGACTTGTATGTAAATATCCTAGATTTACATGTACATGCACCAATGGTTTCCTGACCTGTTGGTTATGCAATGCCATAAGGTTGTATTACGACAGGAGCAAAAAATAAAAAAAGCCCAATTTTTTTAATTAGTAGCTCTTGGGATTACATTGCTTTACATGTATACTGTACTGGGATTCATACACATCGGGCTGGCATCCATTTTGATTCCCTTAGGTGTTGCATGACATTAATGATAGAGACAACCCAAAGTGTGGGTTCTCTCTATTTTCACCTTATCCATTTCCAGCTTCTCTTTCTCATTAAGCTCACCTATTTGCTTAACTTCCACATTATTATCGTCATCTTCCTCTCTCGTCTTTTCGTTTTCCAGTTTCCTCTTTTTGTCATCATGTAAAATAATCGTGTACATGTAAGTGCACTACAAAAGAACATGAAAACTAATGTTTATTTGTATACGTGTGTTACAACTGTACACATATTGGGTAATATGTGTACAGGTGAGCACAAATTATTTACCCTACCTTATCTTTGTAATTAATCACATCTGTCATTCAAAAATCAATATCTGAGTACACAACAGATAATTAATTGATGGTCACTAATAATTCAAATTATTTGATTGTTATCTGACAAATAAACCACATTAGAAAAACAAAGAAAACTGTGCATGTGACTGAGGTATACGTGTACGCAGAGCAAGAGGATGTGTTGACAGTGTAGGCACGAGCACTGAAGGCTTGAATAGTGGAGGTGCAAATGGTGGAGGCGCGAATAGTGGAGGCACGACAAGAGGAGGCACGATCGAACACTGAAGGCTCGAATAGTGGAGGCACAAATGGTGGAGGCGCGAATAGTGGAGGTGCGAGTGGAGGAAGCACGAGCACTGAAGGCTCGAATAGTGGAGGCACAAATAGTGGAGGCGCGAATTAGTTGGGCGCAAGCACTGAAGGTGCAAATAGTGAAAGCGTGAGTAGTGGAGACATGGGTAGGGAATTTGAAGTGGCAGAGGAAGTGCAAGTAGAGGTAGAGGAAGTGAAAGTAGAGGTAGAGAAAGTGCAAGTAGAGGTAGAGGGAGTGCAAGTAGAGGTAGAGGAAGTGCAAGTAGGAGTGAAGGAGTAAAACCTCATAACGTAAAGCAGCAGTCTGCCCTGAGATGGTGGAGTGATACTAATGAACATTTAGCATTGTTGCTGTTTTTTGATACACAAGTGATTGATTCTTTTGCATTGAACATCATTTTCCTACATAGGACTAATTTGTGTACACCTGTACACATTTTACTGCAAAACTTTCCTGATACAACCACATGAATAATTTCATAGTACATAGTTGCTATATCATGCCCTTTATCACTTTCAATACTCATTTGAAAACAGTATACTACTATAGTGAAGCAATGTAATATGTGTACAGGCGTACACAAATTAGAGCATATGACTGTAAAAGTGATTACCAAAAAGAAACAGCATTTGCTTGATGTAAATACAAACAAACTATGTGGATAAAATTTGACTTATTGAGAATGTTCCCATCATGTTTGTTTTAATCTCTAACTTTTACAGTGTTCTGCAGTGCTATAGATAACATGATTAAGAGTTGTTATTGCAATTAGCCAAAATTTAGCATATTCATGACACACGTTACCACAAGTTAACACCACCATAGAGGGTATAGATTTTCACAAGTTGTGTAAAATACTCACTACTCACTGCTGGTATGAGATATAATGCAGCAAAATGAAAGGAGTAATTTGTTTACGACTGTACACATTTTAGGATGCAAATAGACACTAACCCACAATTTCTATCACACATGACAACACAGAACGCAACCCAATAAATGGGTAAGACATTTAATGGTGTTAGCCATTGATAAAGAGATCGGTAAATTAGCCAGAAGGGACCACTCAAACTCTCTATGACAACACCACTACTTGCCATTGAAAGTAAGCTTGATCGTTTTATAACACATCTAACATATCTTGATCAATTTGTAAGCGACTCGCTTCCCATTAATTCTTTGACCGCCAAGTGCACATTTATGTGCACACGTATTTGAAAACCAATTAGTGTCGCATGGTTACACACTTTGTGCACCAAAAAGCCCTAAGGACATGGAGCTATGACTGGAGTGTTGGTTTTTAACAAAAAAGAAAGCAGGAACTAACAGCTGCAGGTGTACGTGTAATGGCGCCTGTATCGTTACTAGCGGCTTTGAATACGCACCTGCTTGTTCTACTAAAATAGGGGAGAGCGAAGTCTTTTTAAACACCTGGACCTTAGAAAAAACACCAGGGAATAAAAATAACGTGTTTTCGTCTTCTATTTTATAGTTTTTACGACACGAAGGCTTGGCTCCACCTATATCGAGTGTTGTTATCAACCATTGTTTATGAAGTTAGTACACCAAATATATCAAAATAGATGCTGTTTGCGGCTTAGCGCATTAACCCCACCTCTTCTCACTGACTGACCACACCCATGGACCTCGTTGGCGGCTTAGTGCATTAAACCCACCACTTGTCACTGACTGACCACACCCATGGACCCTGTTTGCGGCTTAGTGCATTAACCCCACCACTTCTCACTGACTGACCACACCCATGGACCCCGTTTACGGCTTAGTGCATTAACCCCACCACTTCTCACTGACTGACCACACCCATGGACCCTGTTTGCGGCTTAGTGCATTAACCCCACCACTTCTCATTGACTGACCACACCCATGGACCCCGTTTGCGGCTTAGTGCATTAAACCCACCACTTCTCACTGACTGACCACACCCATGGACCCTGTTTGCGGCTTAGTGCATTAACCCCACCACTTCTCACTGACTGACCACACCCATGGACCCCGTTTGCGGCTTAGTGCATTAACCCCACCACTTCTCACTGACTGACCACACCCATGGACCCTGTTTGCGGCTTAGTGCATTAACCCCACCACATCTCACTGACTGACCACATCCATACATGCTGTTTGCGTCTCAGTGCATTAACCCCACCACTTCTCACTGACTGACCACACCCATGGACCATGCTTGCGGCTTAGTGCATTAATCTCACCACTTCTCACTAGCTGACCACACTCCGAGACACTGCTTCATCCAAGAGTAGATGGATAATATCAATGAACATATGTATATACATAAAGGCTAATCACAACACTCATATAAGGATAGTTTCTAGCTCGAGTGCACCCGTGGCCTATACTAGATACACACCTACTCCATACAGGTTCGAAGTCATGTGGTGCACTCCAAGAGGTGGTGGTGACAGTGGCCATCGAGGTGATGGAGATCCTCTATGCGGTGAGCATAATACAGCATGTAATGGCTCAGCTGAAAATGTGTGAGGTTGATAATCACAACCAGATACTTTTAGAAAGCCTTACATTGGCAGGCATTGACTGTGGCAATGGTGGTATGTAGGTGCATGCTGGTAATTGTGATAGGGGGCCTATTCAAAGATTAAGAACACTAAGGAAACTGAACATAGTATTGCATACTTTCAGATGTGGCTGCTTCTGGCTGAAGTATTGCCTGAGATATAATGGCTAGTGGCTGAGATGCAGCTGTTGTCTGGGATGTACATGTAGCTGGAAACCGGGGTGTGGTGGCTGAAAGCAGGGGTGTGGTGGCTGGAGGCAGGGGTGTGGTGGCTGGAGGCAGGGGTGTAGCGGCTGGAAGCAGGGGTGTGGTGGCTGGAGGCAAGGGTGTGGTGGCTGGAGGCAGAGGTGTAGCGGCTGGAGCAGGGGTGTGGTGGCTGGAGGCAGAGGTGTGGTGGCTGGAGGCAGGGGTGTAGCGGCTGGAGGCAGGGGTGTGGTGGCTGGAGGCAGGATGTAGTGGCTGGAGGCAGGGGTATGGTGGCTAGTGGCTGAGATGCGGCTGTTGGCTGGGATGTAGTTGGAGGCTGAGGTGTGGTGACTGGTGGAGGGGTGTGGCTGGTGTTAGATCAGCCACTGAAAAATTAATTCCACTATTAACAGAACCAAGACATATTTTCAGGATCAGATGTGACATCATCATCTGCTCCACTTCCATAGTCCAGAATCCTCCCTGAAATAATGCTTTGTTTAACATGCAGTTCTTTAAGCAATATCTACCTATGGGCTTTGACTTGGCCTTTCCAGCCTTTGCTCTTCCTGTATTTGCACTGGCCTTTCCAGTCTTTGCCTTTTCTGCCAATATTTTCCCTGATAGTTTTAAAGTGCCACAGGTACTCATCAGCAATAAATTTAATCATCAGTGACAAACTAACGTTTAGGTGTAGAGGCTGCATCCTTATTTGTGGCTTCTGACAATTCATTTACTGATGGGTACGGGAAACGCGCTACATTACCAACTGAAGATTGTAGAGTAATACTAACGTTTTGGGGCGGTAGTCACTGCAACAGCCCTTAGATACCGCGCTTCTTCCAGTTCCATAGCGCACTTTGTTCCTAATTATAATCATTGAGTAATTCGTGGTAATAATGTTTTTTTTACATGTACCTGAAGCCACAACATCGCCATAGTACAGCTTCGTTCGCCACTTCATTGAACAACCCACGCCTCCCTCGCTCAGCATTGTTACGGCACTATCGGGGACAACTGACACCGAGTCCTCATTTTGCCAGCGCATAAGATGGTAGAGCTCTAAGGAATGTGGGATGACCTCGAACAATACTGATGAAAAAAAAAATCCAACCTGTCTCCTCGAGTGCCGTTCGCAAGGACATCGTATTAGAAGTAGTGGAGTAGGGCGCGATCGTTAACGCGGTAGCACTCCAGTTTATTATTTATAGAACAGCACATTCGAGAAGGAACAGGGGAACCTCAGTGAACGATTGGTGCACTTAAAAATGATTGGTTCATTGTGTCGTAAAAACGCGGGTACTTAAGGCCAGGTAAAGAAACAAACAAGTGTGAAACATATGTTTAGTTGTTTGAACAGTATGTTTCACTTGAGCACCGTAAAGTACTACCGCAAATACGCAAAACATTACTCTGCAAAGTAACGCAATTTTCTACGTAGGTATTACGTTATGATGGTAGAGTACTACCTAGCGTTAACTTTTTATTGACCGATACAGTATAAACGATATCGCTCCACAGAACCGACCTGTCCGTGGGGTCAAAGAAAGTAGGCCTAGCATTTGGTAAAACAGCAGTACCCAGGACACGTCACCACTGATCTGAACACAAAAACAATCATAGTGAACCCGATATATGCTAATTTCCCAGTAAGTATTTATTACAATAATTGAACTAAGTACAGGAAAACAAGTTTTCTTTCCAGCGATTCTCAGGAGGCTGTAGATGAGGTAGAGATTTGAAACTCATTCTTTCTTGTGTAGATCTGTGTTATAACCGTAACTTAGCGATGCCAATTTCCACCATCCAAGCTATAGCTCATTTAGTACTCACTTCCGGTAATTTTCAATGAAAGTCACGAAGCCTCTCTTTGACTTGAAGTAGCTTTTCGCGTAATCACTTATAACAAAGATTTAAGCTAAAAATCTATGCCTCATGAGTTATGAATAGAAAGAAGGGGAAAGGGCGGTCTTTTGCTAGCTCTGCAATTAATGCATGGCTTTTTTAATCACTACCCCTCGAACTAACAGAAAGTGACATAGTTGCAGACAGAGAACGCAAATGTATTTTTTCGTGTGTTTAGAACTTCACTTCGGATACTTCCAGATATGCTGGTGGCATTGCTGGTTCTCTGTTGGATTGAAACTAATTAAAAAGCTATGACACACCCCCTGGCACTCATTGCGAACCCCCCCCCCCCACCGCGAATGGATATGCAAAAACAAAAGGTGCTTGCTGGAAAACTTTTAAAACTATGGTATGGTGCACATCCATCAGTAGTGACACTTGGTGGTGTTAAAACGTCCTCCAGACAATGCTTTTGAATTCTACAGTCAGCTTACCTTAATTGCATGACCTTTATTGAGACCTCGCACATGATAGACTTTTGCTCTGGTGTCTTTTGTCGTTTTTCCCCTTTCATCTTCTTCCACAATAGATTCCATCCTGGGATATGCAAAAGAACACAATTTATTTAGATAAAATGCTCTGAAAACGTAACCTTATGTACAAAAGGAAAATGGTACAACTGAGCTTAAGCAACATCTAGATCTTGTATGATAACCCATTATTCGTCTAGAGGTGGTAGCAGGGGGAACATGAGTGTGGTAGCAAGGGAACATGGGTGTGGTGGCAGGGGGAACATGGGTGTGGTGGCAGGGGGAACACGGATGTGGTGGCAGGGGGAACATGGATGTGGTAGCAGGGGAACATGGGTGTGGTGGCAGGGGGAACATGGGTGTGGTGGCAGGGGGAACATGGATGTGGTGGCAGGGGGAACATGGATGTGGTGGCAGGGGGAACATGGGTGTGGTAGCAGGGGGAAAATGGATGTGGTGGCAGGGGGAACATGGGTGTGGTGGCAGGGGGAACATGGGTGTGGTGGCAGGGGGAACATGGATGTGGTGGCAGGGGGAACATGGATGTGGTGGCAGGGGGAACATGAGTGTGGTAGCAGGGGAACATGGGTGTGGTGGCAGGGGAACATGGGTGTGGTGGCAGGGGGAACATGGATGGGGTGGCAGGGGGAACATGGGTGTGGTGGCAGGGGGAACATGGATGTGGTGGCAGGGGGAACATGGGTGTGGTAGCAGGGGGAACATGGATGTGGTGGCAGGGGAACATGGGTGTGGTGGCAGGGGGAACATGGATGTGGTGGCAGGGGGAACATGGATGTGGTGGCAGGGGGAACATGGGTGTGGTGGCAGGGGGAACATGGGTGTGGTGGCAGGGGGAACACGGATGTGGTAGCAGGGGAACATGGGTGGGGTGGCAGGGGGAACATGGATGTGGTGGCAGGGGGAACATGGGTGTGGTAGCAGGGGGAACATGGATGTGGTGGCAGGGGAACATGGGTGTGGTGGCAGGGGGAACATGGATGTGGTGGCAGGGGGAACATGGGTGTGGTGGCAGGGGGAACATGGGTGTGGTGGCAGGGGGAACATGGGTGTGGTGTCAGGAGAACATGAGTGTGGTGGCAGGGGGAACATGGGTGTGATGGCAGGGGGAACATGGATGTGGTGGCAGGGGGAACATGGTGTGGTGGCAGGGGAACATGGGTGGGGTGGCAGGGGGAACATGGGTGGGGTGGCAGGAGGAACATGGGTGTGGTGGCATGGGAACATGGG
Organism: Eunapius fragilis; assembly: GCA_963681505.1. Taxonomy (NCBI): domain Eukaryota; kingdom Metazoa; phylum Porifera; class Demospongiae; order Spongillida; family Spongillidae; genus Eunapius; species Eunapius fragilis. Next base: position 5,932,408 of record OY811972.1, on the reverse strand, counting down.
TGGGGTGGCAGGGGAACATGGTTGCAATGGCAGGGGGAACATGGTTGTGGTATCAGGGGGAACATGGGTGTGGTGGCAGGGGGAACATGGGTGTGGTGGCAGGGGGAACATGGATGTGGTGGCAGGGGGAACATGGATGTGGTGGCAGGGGGAACATGAGTGTGGTAGCAGGGGGAACATGGATGTGGTGGCAGGGGGAACATGGGTGTGGTGGCAGGGGGAACATGGGTGTGGTGGCAGGGGGAACATGGATGTGGTGGCAGGGGGAACATGGATGTGGTGGCAGGGGGAACATGAGTGTGGTAGCAGGGGAACATGGGTGTGGTGGCAGGGGAACATGGGTGGGGTGGCAGGGGAACATGGTTGCAATGGCAGGGGGAACATGGTTGTGGTATCAGAGGGAACATGGGTGTGGTGGCAGGGGGAACATGGGTGTGGTGGCAGGGGAACATGGGTGTGGTGGCATGGGAACATGGGTGGGGTGGCAGGGGAACATGGTTGCAATGGCAGGGGGAACATGGTTGTGGTATCAGGGGGAACATGGGTGTGGTGGCAGGGGGAACATGGGTGTGGTGGCAGGGGGAACATGGATGTGGTAGCTGGGGAACATGGGTGTGGTAGCAGAGGGAACATGGGTGTGGTGGCAGGGGGAACATGGGTGTGGTGGCAGGGGGAACATGGGTGTGGTGGCAGGGGGAACATGGGTGTGGTGGCAGGGGGAACATGGGTGTGGTGGAACATGGGGTTAATGACTACTGGTCCCTCTATTCAGTCTTAAAATGAACTGTACTCAATGCAAATATATACAGAGGAACCAGGCAGTCACCAAACAAGAACACAGGAAGCAGCAACCTCCAAACTGAACGGAGGGACAAGTAGTCACATAACTAGTATTATACACACACAACCGACGTACATAGCAAATAGCAATAAAGTACGCTAGCTTAGGGGCTTGCAAGTTTCCACCATATGTATTTTGTATATGGTTCTACCAACAAAAGGAAGGTGGCACTAGTCGAACTTACATCATGCAACTATGAGCAACGAGAGAAAGATACCAAAGTATCATCACTATGAGATGTACAAGATCTTATGACGCTGCTATGAGATGCACAAGGTCTTATGAAGCTGCATGGGAAATTGCCCCTTGGAGCCCTTTACAGTATGCTGCATTGACAACCCCCCCCCCCCCCCCCCCCCCCCCCCACAGCCGTGGCTAATAGCTGGATTATGCTAGGTTCAGACAGAGATAAGATACAAAATATTATTTAGTCCACTTATTCAGCCAAAATAGGTAATATACGGAGTACTCCGGATGACATCGCTATTCAACGTACTTAATAACGGAATGGGTTAAGTACATCAATGAGTGATGTCGCGTCCGGAGTACTTCGTAAAGGGAAGGGTCTATTCATTTGAAAATGGTGTGTTTTAGTGTGCCTCAGCTTTGGTAAGCCTATTTCTTAGCGAAGAACAAGGTTCTACATTGAGAAAAGAGATGCTGTAATCATTTTTTGGAACAACTGGTTGCTTCTTTTAGCATAAACCAAGCGCTTAACAAAAAAAAGCAAGAAACTAACATAGCAGACGCATGGGGCTACCAAGGACAATGGGTTTAAGCAACGTGCATGAAAACCCATTTTTAAAAGGAGTTAACACGTGAATACGCTCGTTGCCCACGCCTCAAAATTTACTGGGTGCGCTCTATACAAAAACCTAGCGTGCCACAACTTACACAGCAATAACGCCCGCCTCACCTTACCTTAGAAATAGTCCGTCTGTACCAGTGCACCAAGCCTATGCGTTCAATAAGTGTTCGATCCAAGCTAGAAACAAACAGATGGAAGATATACGTTATTAATAGACACACTGACAGTTACAAGATAGGCGCGACACTGATAAAACACCAAGGGAGACTCTGCCACAACATTTTCTCGTATAAGCTTTAATACATGCACGGCCAGCTTTCTACGTGTTTGAATCAGGTCAGCTACCCATAAGGTTTTCAGTGAGGCGGACTTCATTTCCTAAATATAATACCATTTCCGCCTCGCGACTGAATCACCTCCTTTGAGTAACGGACCTACGTAACAAGTCTCACCTACCTTATCTGATCTGAATATTCAAAGCTATACGCATGCGCAGAAAATTTAGAAAAAGGATTACCGCCAGCAAAAACATATGGGGCAGGATCGCGATAATGATACTTCGTTATATGTAATGTTCTATGAGGTTTTGATAAATCACTATATCCTCTGAACTATTAATGCCATCTACTTCGTATTTTCCTTATATCAAGACACATCGTCCATTTTTACTCCTTGAAGCACTTCCCTTCAGGAACTCCTAAGGGCATTACCCTTAGGGGTTCAAAACCTTAATTTCACAAGTAATAAAAAAATTCTCTATACGAGAAGGTTGGTGGTATATAGGAATCAAAGGTGATGGTGGTGTAAAAAGCAAGGGAACAAGGTTTCTGATTGAAAAGGAAAAATGAAATAGACCTATATTAGCAAGCACATTTAATATAGGTCTATTTCATTTTTCCTTTTCAATCAGAAACCTTGTTCCCTTGCTTTTTACACCACCATCACCTTTGATTCCTATATACCACCAACCTTCTTGTATAGAGAATGTTTTTATTACTTGTTTCCTAAATTTTTCTGGAGGATTTGGTATTGTATTTAGTTCTTGAAACATATAGACCCAGGTAGCAAAAACGTCAACATGTGTGATCATGACAGATTAATTTATTTTTGAATCTGCAATTTTGATGAGGTGTACCATTATACTAGTCCCCAGCCTACCTCCATTCAGGACCAAAGGGTGATAAAGGTTAGCAAAAGCGAAGCCATATAATACATAGCACCCTAAGTAAACTGATCTCACGCTATTATCAGATAAACCATGCACCACAATACATTACCAAATTGACGTAAGCAACTTTGGCAGTGCATATTATACTATAAAGCGGAGAGAGAGACGCAGTATCTACGGTGGCCCGGTAGGTCGCGCTCTCGAGCGATGATTTCGAGCTGTTTAGACGTTGTGCTCAAGACACAAAACCTGTTAAGCTCAGAGCTATGACACATTTAGCGTTACGGCCGTAAGCCCAAAGCCCAGAGCAATGACGCAATTAGCGTTACGGCCGTAAGCCCAAAGCCAGGGGCGGATGCAGGAATTTTCAAAGGGGGGGTCACCACAGGGGGTGGGTGCGGGAGGGGGGTGTGCCCTTCCCGCGCAAAGCGCGGAAGCTTTTGAAATCATAGATTAGACGGGCTGGCATTGCATGCAAAATTAACTACTTTTCATACACACGAACATGTATACTTGATAGTCTGCTGTAATCCAACTACAGTATGATCAATTGGTTAGAATGTGCAGGCACATGTACATGTAAGTGCATGTGTGCAAGGAAAATACATGCATGTATAAAGCTTAGTAGCCCTGTGGTTTAAGGGTTGTGTGTTTAGATAAACAATGTGGGTTGAGGGGGCGGTACTGTACACACTTGGCCGCAGCTTGTTTTGCCTGTTCTTTTGTTCTGGCTTCATGTTTGCAGTGTTATTGTAGTTTGGCCTTGCAGGGTGTCCTGTGCGCATAAGAGCAGATTGTGGGAGTGAAAATGTTGCTTCGGCACCACCATCATGATCGCTACTCTGGACCTATAACAGCTTTGTGTTTGGAAGCTCCATCCGAAACACCGTAAATACATAAATTCTCATTACTTTTTTTTCATGCTGCATACTCTTGACAGCAAATTGAAAGCTGGTGGTCTAGACTGAGACGTTTCAAAACAAATTGGTGGATTAACCTTTTTAAGGTATCTTGTTTATGAGTATGTGCATTTTTTTTTTACTTATTCTTTTCAGGGACTGGTGGAAGAAGGATTGTATGACACTACCATTGGTGCCAGCCAGCCACCCTAATTCTACACTGATAAATTTAAACTGATCATATTCTGTCATATTTGAACATAGCACAAGATGAAATCACAGCAGATAATTGCAAAGTCGTGTATTGTATGAATTATCCAAAATGTTTTCCCCTTAGTTGTTCAATGGTAGTTTTACACCAGCGATACTACAGACGAATGCGTAATTTGTAATGAATTGCACTGATTCTAGTGTAGTTTTGTAACGTCGTTAGATGCAAATAGCGTTGGCTTCTGAGGCACAGCCCCAGACCCCAATGCGGAAGCTTACAGTACTCCCCTAGCTGGTGTAAAAGTAGTGGGGGCAGTTGCCCCCCCCCCCCCCCCCCCCCCCCCCCCCCCCTTTTTTCCTACGCCACTGAGTCTGATGACACGGAAACAACGCAGAACTGTTCTCCTATTTGATATCGCTCGATTGCCACTAAGAGTGAAGTGACCCGACTCATGGCCGTCCCTCTATTATAATTCCTTTGCAATCAAAAATCCTTTATCCTTGAATTTACACCACCATCGCCTTTGATTCATATATCATTTTTTCATTCAGTGTATAAAATCACATTGTTCGCTTTGCCTAACGTAGTTCCAGGGGGCCGGGCTATGGAAGAGTAGAATTCTTCTCACAGTCGATATATAAATTGTCGCTATGGAAATAAAATTCATGACGTACACAAATGTTTCGGGCGCCAAAAATAATGAGTTGATAAAAGCATTCTCTATGCGAGAAGGTTGGTGGTATATAGGTATATAGGAAAATGAAATAGACCTATTTTAGCAGCATCTATTTTTGTCGTATTTCACAGTGTGGGCTAACATATCGTCATTCCCACTATGCTACGAATTGGATATACGATAGTGTATATTTTGCGGATATGTGAAAAATACACATGATATACACATGTGTGTACGCAAGGTATACCCATTGGTATATTTTGCGGATAGAACCAGAATCTCATGTCGTATATTTTGCGTATTCTCAAATTATCACGTGCGCTGATGATGGGTTCTTAATTTGCGCCTTCCGCACACCAATTGTGTACTTCTACCGCATACTTTGCTCCGTTACATCAGTTGGATACGTCTTCCGAATTTGTTCATTGTATACTAGCTTGTATCCATTTGTGTATGTATGATCATATTAATATAGCTTTATATAATTTCAATCAATAAATAAAAACCGCAATAGCCAAAACATATACAATGCGTTTTAAAAACGTCCAAGTCTCTCGAACCATCCAGGCATGAACAGTTGGAGAAGTGGAAGAGTGGAGTAGCGGTCCTTCACATCGCTGTTGTAGGGGTGGTGCTTCAAGTTGCTTCGAGCATCCAGAGCGTCAATCGATTCATGCACTTAGCCTATATCAGAGCGCTATGACGTCGATGGACCACCGCTGTCCTCTTCGAAGGCTTAACCGCCACCTTGCCTTTCTTCTTCTGTCAGCATACGACACCTTTTAGCAAAAGCTACAGTAGGAAAAGAGCATCACGCGACATAGATAGGACTTACGCTGTTGAGTTGAATAGCCTTCAATTACTCTTAGTTCGCTTGTACCTAGTAAAAATATGGCTGAAGATAGCATTATGAAGACTCTACCTTTATGTGGCGGCAATAGCGTGAAGGTCTTCATCGAACTCTGCTATACAAAGTCGTGATTGCGTAAGAAAAAAGCGCAAAAATCTCTTACCCTTCATCACGCCGAACTGAAGTGCTGATGATCTTTCTGACTTCTACAATTCTGACCTATATTTCAATGGGGGCTTCCGCTATCTGCTTGCGATGCAATCCAGCTTCATCGATGTGTCTTAGTATATCAGCGACGACTTGCGGATGCAGCTATTCCATGGCCGGTGAACTTACCTGGAATACAAGTTCACGAACACTGCATGCGCTGTCCTGGCAATTTGCAAGGCGAGGCATCGTCAAAAAGTCTTGGCATAGTCAAAATCATAACAAAATTTACGAACTATGATGTACTTTTGGACTAACCTGACTTCCGTCATCCAGTTCTTTCTGGTGTGGCTGCCTGATATCCCTACAACCTCGATCGCCATTTTACTAATATGCTCCGCGTGGTAATACTTGGCACCAAATTAATACTTGCAATTAATTTAATAAGTTAATAAACGTAGTCTACATTATGACATATGTCTTTTCAAACTTCACCAGGTATATCACGTACGTTTCAGCTGGGGCATGTGATAAGCACTAATATTCACAGTAATCCACCTGGAACCTCTTCTGAGGAAACGCGTACCTAAACATTCTGGGTTTGCTTAGCTATTGTGTACAAGAAGCAGTATGATTAGCATGCATCGTGTTATTTGTGTTTTGAATGGTAAGACGCTCGGTAGCCTGTCGACACTGTGAAGTGTATTCCAGTGTCACGTAACGTCATTGAGCAGCTCAGCTTTCCTATGGTACAAGGTGGGGGCGTGGCATAATAACAAATACTTCTCTCGCCGTCTACATGTATATTAGTTCCGTCAGATCACTCCTCAAAATGCTTTCCATGCACCGTCCAATGTTTGTGAGCCAACGCAAGTACATGTATGTTGTATGCACCTGTACTAAGCTTGTACATGATCGACCCGCTAATAGTATAGGTAATAATAACTGAACAAACATTAATGTGCATGCATTGCATATTATTACTATTTTCATGAATCCTACAACTACATCATATAGGATGCAAACCTTGAGGTGTTGCTGTAACTTTAAGATGAGAAACTCATTGTGTTCTGCAATACATATGAGAATCTATATGGTAAAAGTAAATGCACACCAAATATGCATCTTCACTTGCATTTAAAAGAATGTATGTTAGATTATGGACCAATGCATTCATTTTGGTGCTTTCCATTTGAACGTTATAACGGTGTATTTGAAAGCTTCCAGAAAAATTGGATTTGCCCTGAACTTCAAGTCATGACAAAGTTTTTTAATTTTCAGGAAGCTAAGAGTCAGTTATCATTGACAGATGCCTGTTTCGACTGGCTTCATAACGAAGAAACGTCTTGTCAAGACTCGATTCAGCAGACCCTAGCTGATCCAAGCATGTTACAAAGATACTCCAGACATGTTTTCTGCTCAATTGAACAAATTGATGCTACGAATAGTTTGATATATGAATCAACATCAAAAGTGAGCGAGAAGCTATTTTCACTGGATGAAGTAGAGTGGCTGAGGAATGTATATTTTGCTCTATACCCACTATCAAAAATTACACAAGTGTTTATGGTTCATGATGTTTTTAATGAGGTGAGTATTTTTGGGGAAAAATTTTTGTCAGTGAAAGCTAGGGGTAATAATTCCCATAGTATCATTGCCTATTGGCCTAAGTCTGTTGAAGGGAGCAATGTATTATCAGCTAGCAGTTGTGAATGCCGTGCAGGTGAAGTTCAATACTTTTTTCACCACACTGTGGCAATGATGCACCCAGGGAAACCAGAATCTCATGTCACTCATGTCTTTGCATATGTTCACTGGTATGAAAATCATCCATACCAAGACACCCAGCTGTATCCAATGAAAATATTCACCAACATTACAAGAAAAAGTGGACCATCAGTATTCCTCCCTCTAAGCAGGATCATGAACCAATGTGCAGAGTTAAACATAACACAGAAGTTCGACTTTGGAGTTGATAATGTACTAATGTTATGTCCAGTCAATAGAAAAATTCAACTTTTTGACTCTTAGAATAGTAATCATAAACAATGTACATGTGGTACACACGCACAGGCCATAATACGTACAATGCTTGTATTGAGATATTGTAATTATTCTATTCAGCACACATGTCATCTGGTTGTAGGCAGCTCGCATACATCATTGATCAGTGTTCTCTGATCCATAATATCATACTTCTCGCTTATGCAAATTGCATAGTATCAATCCTACGCTCAGTCGGCTCAACGGCAATCGATATTGATGGTTGAATTGGTGACTACTGCATATGCATTCGATGCGGGGCTGTATTCCTATTTCTATACATTAGATGCGACATATAATGGATCATTACGTACATATACTTTGTTATGATGCCACGCCCCTTCAATTCAGTATTATTTTTAAAATAGCCACGTAAATTAGGTAAAAATGCATGGTACAGTATACTTGTGTGCAAGGAAAACATTTAATAAGCCTTGGAATTGATTTCATTACAAGAATAAAGAACATAAACATACAACATAAATATATGTTCTTGAACACTGATAGTTCAATCGCAACCTGGCTAAGCATGTTCAGCTCCAACCTGCCATGAAAAAGTAATTCATTAAGCACTCAGGACATGTAACACTAAGCATAATCTAGAGAATGCACAAGCTTACATATACATTGTAAGGTACATTTATCATCAGTTGTTTGAGGAACAAATTATGCTCCCCTCAGAATATGGAGGCCTAGCCTACATGCATGTGCTGTGCACACAGAGTACACGTAAGCATGTAGATTGATAAAGATTATAAGGGGTGCATGTGAATGAGCAGCTGTAGATGTCAGGTGAGGGAGAGCACATGTTCTGGAGACAGACCTGAACTCGGTTTGTAGATTTTTTTCCAGGAGGAGGTGTGGGCCCACTTCCTCTAAAATTAATAGTTGGCCCCTGCTCATGTGCTGGCAGTATGTGGTGTACAATGTACTTCGTGTACAGAATGTGATCTAGAGCTGGTGGCGAGCATAACGAACGCTGCACCAATATTGACAGACCGTGAATATATGCATGGTGGTGTATATATGGCGTTGGGAGTATGCATATCAACTATAAGTGTGTACATAATAACTGGCATTTATCGGTTTACCTGATGAGGCCACGCCCATGAAGGTGACAAACCTCCCAAGAGGCCAGTATGTGTGTTACACCTGCTCAGTTTGAAGCTCTCAGGACATGTAACACCACAGCTACTCTAAAGAATGCAAAAGTCAATACCTCACAACACGTATTAAATATTAGCATTTATCGGTTTACCTGATGAGGCCACGCCCATGAAGGTGACAAACCTCCCAAGAGGCCAGTATGTGTGTTACACCTGCTCAGTTTGAAGCTCTCAGGACATGTAACACCACAGCTACTCTAAAGAATGCAAAAGTCAATACCTCACAACACGTATTAAATATTAGCATTTATCGGTTTACCTGATGAGGCCACGCCCATGAAGGTGACAAACCTCCCAAGAGGCCAGTATGTGTGTTACACCTGCTCAGTTTGAAGCTCTCAGGACATGTAACACCACAGCTACTCTAAAGAATGCAAAAGTCAATACCTCACAACACGTATTAAATATTAGCATTTATCGGTTTACCTGATGAGGCCACGCCCATGAAGGTGACAAACCTCCCAAGAGGCCAGTATGTGTGTTACACCTGCTCAGTTTGAAGCTCTCAGGACATGTAACACCACAGCTACTCTAAAGAATGCAAAAGTCAATACCTCACAACACGTATTAAATATTAGCATTTATCGGTTTACCTGATGAGGCCACGCCCATGAAGGTGAAAAACCTCCCAAGAGGTCAGTATGTGTGTTACATCTGCTCAGTTTGAAGCTCACAGGACATGTAACACCACAGCTACTCTAAAGAATGCAAAAGTCAATACCTCACAACACGTATTAAATATTAGCATTTATCGGTTTACCTGACGAGGCCACGCCCATGAAGGTGACAAACCTCCCAAGAGGCCAGTATGTGTGTTACACCTGCTCAGTTTGAAGCTCTCAGGACATGTAACACCACAGCTACTCTAAACAATGCAAAAGTCAATACCTCACAACACGTATTAAATATTAGCATTTATCGGTTTACCTGATGAGGCCACGCCCATGAAGGTGACAAACCGCCCAAGAGGCCAGTATGTGTGTTACACCTGCTCAGTTTGAAGCTCTCAGGACATGTAACACCACAGCTACTCTAAAGAATGCAAAAGTCAATACCTCACAACACGTATTAAATATTAGCATTTATCGGTTTACCTGATGAGGCCACGCCCATGAAGGTGACAAACCGCCCAAGAGGCTAGTATGTGTGTTACACCTGCTCAGTTTGAAGCTCTCAGGACATGTAACACCACAGCTACTCTAAAGAATGCAAAAGTCAATACCTCACAACACGTATTAAATATTAGCATTTATCGGTTTACCTGATGAGGCCACGCTCATGAAGGTGACAAACCTCCCAAGAGGTCAGTATGTGTGTTACACCTGCTCAGTTTGAAGCTCACAGGACATGTAACACCACAGCTACTCTAAAGAATGCAAAAGTCAATACCTCACAACACGTATTAAATATTAGCATTTATCGGTTTACCTGATGAGGCCACGCCCATGAAGGTGACAAACCTCCCAAGAGGCTAGTATGTGTGTTACATCTGCTCAGTTTGAAGCTCACAGGACATGTAACACCACAGCTACACTAAAGAATGCAAAAGTCAATACCTCACAACACGTATTAAATATTAGCATTTATCGGTTTACCTGATGAGGCCACGCCCATGAAGGTGAGAAACCTCCCAAGAGGCTAGTATGTGTGTTACACCTGCTCAGTTTGAAGCTCTCAGGACATGTAACACCACAGCTACTCTAAAGAATGCAAAAGTCAATACCTCACAACACGTATTAAATATTAGCATTTATCGGTTTACCTGATGAGGCCACGCCCATGAAGGTGACAAACCTCCCAAGAGGCCAGTATGTGTGTTACATCTGCTCAGTTTGAAGCTCACAGGACATGTAACACCACAGCTACTCTAAAGAATGCAAAAGTCAATACCTCACAACACGTATAAAATATTAGCATTTATCGGTTTACCTGATGAGGCCACGCCCATGAAGGTGACAAACCGCCCAAGAGGCTAGTATGTGTGTTACACCTGCTCAGTTTGAAGCTCTCAGGACATGTAACACCACAGCTACTCTAAAGAATGCAAAAGTCAATACCTCACAACACGTAATAAATATTAGCATTTATCGGTTTACCTGATGAGGCCACGCCCATGAAGGTGACAAACCTCCCAAGAGGCTAGAATGTGTGTTACACCTGCTCAGTTTGAAGCTCTCAGGACATGTAACACCACAGCTACTCTAAAGAATGCAAAAGTCAATACCTCACAACACGTATTAAATATTAGCATTTATCGGTTTACCTGATGAGGCCACGCCCATGAAGGTGACAAACCTCCCAAGAGGCCAGTATGTGTGTTACACCTGCTCAGTTTGAAGCTCTCAGGACATGTAACACCACAGCTACTCTAAAGAATGCAAAAGTCAATACCTCACAACACGTATTAAATATTAGCATTTATCGGTTTACCTGATGAGGCCACGCCCATGAAGGTGACAAACCTCCCAAGAGGCTAGTATGTGTGTTACACCTGCTCAGTTTGAAGCTCTCAGGACATGTAACACCACAGCTACTCTAAAGAATGCAAAAGTCAATACCTCACAACACGTATTAAATATTAGCATTTATCGGTTTACCTGATGAGGCCACGCCCATGAAGGTGACAAACCTCCCAAGAGGTCAGTATGTGTGTTACATCTGCTCAGTTTGAAGCTCACAAGACATGTAACACCACAGCTACTCTAAAGAATGCAAAAGTCAATACCTCACAACACGTATTAAATATTAGCATTTATCAGTTTACCTGACGAGGCCACGCCCATGAAGGTGACAAACCTCCCAAGAGGCCAGTATGTGTGTTACATCTGCTCAGTTTGAAGCTCTCAGGACATGTAACACCACAGCTACTCTAAAGAATGCAAAAGTCAATACCTCACAACACGTATTAAATATTAGCATTTATCGGTTTACCTGATGAGGCCACGCCCATGAAGGTGACAAACCTCCCAAGAGGCCAGTATGTGTGTTACACCTGCTCAGTTTGAAGCTCTCAGGACATGTAACACCACAGCTACTCTAAACAATGCAAAAGTCAATACCTCACAACACGTATTAAATATTAGCATTTATCGGTTTACCTGATGAGGCCACGCCCATGAAGGTGACAAACCTCCCAAGAGGCCAGTATGTGTGTTACACCTGCTCAGTTTGAAGCTCTCAGGACATGTAACACCACAGCTACTCTAAAGAATGCAAAAGTCAATACCTCACAACACATATTAAATATTAGCATTTATCGGTTTACCTGATGAGGCCACGCCCATGAAGGTGACAAACCTCCCAAGAGGCCAGTATGTGTGTTACATCTGCTCAGTTTGAAGCTCACAGGACATGTAACACCACAGCTACTCTAAAGAATGCAAAAGTCAATACCTCACAACACGTATTAAATATTAGCATTTATCGGTTTACCTGATGAGGCCACGCCCATGAAGGTGACAAACCTCCCAAGAGGCCAGTATGTGTGTTACACCTGCTCAGTTTGAAGCTCTCAGGACATGTAACACCACAGCTACTCTAAAGAATGCAAAAGTCAATACCTCACAACACGTATTAAATATTAGCATTTATCGGTTTACCTGATGAGGCCACGCCCATGAAGGTGACAAACCTCCCAAGAGGCTAGTATGTGTGTTACACCTGCTCAGTTTGAAGCTCACAGGACATGTAACATTTGCTGCTTTGAAGCTAGCTATTCCAAAGAATGCCCATGTCCACAGTCATGAAAGTCATACACTTTTTCAAATGTGGTATAGCTGTAATGGTAATGAAAACAAATGTAATAAATGGAGCACCATTACTTTCATACGCTCTATAGGTTAACTGTGCTTCAACCGTACCGCTGATCACAGCAAAGTTGGCCTTCAATCTTTGCCATGATGAAAAACAGTATCACTGATACGGTATCGACGTCCATAGAGATGAAAGGTAGTGATCACCACCTGCGATAACGTCAGGAGTGTTCGCCACCCCCCCTGTTTATTCTACAGAGAACGCTACTTGCGAGAAACTATGTATGGTACTAAGGGTTGTTTTAAACTCATATAAATCAAGCAGACTAGACGTACCGAATTTTAGAGAAGGAGGTGCTCAAAACGGGTTGCTCTGCAGCTATGTGAGATCAGAGATCATATTCGATGCTCTTGGATTCGAAATAATATTTTCAAAGGTATTAAATATAATAAGCTTCGAAAATGTTATCCAAATTAACATTTAGAATTTACGGTATTAGCGTATACTTTAAGAGTCAGGTGCGTATACCACGATGGTTAGTGAATACAATTGACACCTGCGGATTCTTGGAATATACGTATGCGTATTTTTGAAATATAAGCACACACGGTATATTAATGGTATACCAGAAATATACGCATAAATATACACCACTGTATACTACTTTCGTTGCACAGTGTTAATTACCTAGTATAGATTTCGGCCATTTGAATTTAAAATTGTTTTGGGTCACAATGAGTAGGATACAATTAGCGCCATCTTATTAAGTGTTTTTAATGTAGCTTCCATGGATACAGATACATGGCTAAATGCAAATTAATTAATTAACTGGAACGTTGGCTTATTGAATAGGTTATTTGTCTAGTGCAAATGATGTCATGGGGCCTGTTCAGCGCTGGCTGTACCAAGGACTACAACATTAGTCGTTGACTGTACCATGTGAGAGTATACGTGTATTCATCCACTTCTTGTGCGCGCGCGAGATCTGGAGTTCGTGCGTGTGTTTGTATGTGTGATTGCGTGTGTCTACATGTAGGCCTATGTGTGTGAGTGCGTGTGCGTGTGTGTGTGTGTGCGCGCGCGCTCACACACCCATACACGCACACGACTCAAACTATGCATGCAGAGGGAAAAAAGAGGAAGGATTCATAGCCATTCGCACAACGCCCGTGAGCGCGCGCGTTCGTGTGATTGTAACACGTGTGTGTGTGTGTGTGTGTGTGTGTGTGTGCACGCGCGCGCGTGTATGAATCTTTGTATTTATGTATGTATATGTGTATGTATCGACGATCTATTTACATCAGTAGCCTATGTCTGAGTACGTATATGTATGTGCTTGTGTATAAGATTTTGATTTCAAATTGAACTCATGGGATATGAAGCCGTCCCGTATGTGTAGATAACATCTGAATGGACATCCAACGAAAGTGGGAGAATACAGTTTAAGGTGATAAATGAATTTAACTCCTTCAACAATTCAGGAGCCCTTTGCTGCTGGCAGGTGAATGCCACGAATTCAATAGTGAAAAACTAATTGTTCGTTAAAAACCAGAGCACTATAAGGTGCATGCATGTGTGTGTGTATCTGTGTGTATGTGTTGTGTGTGTATGTGTGTGTGGGGGGGAGGGGGGATAAATAGGCCTGAAGTCATTGTGTCTAAATTCATATTCAATCTAATAGGTTTCTATTCATCATTTTATAGGCATGCCCTGATACATAATTTTTTGGGGGCTAATTTTACAGTCCATGTATACATATATGCCACTTTCCGTGAAACTGAAGAGCGACTTACATGCAAGCCTACATGTAGATCATGTAGATATAATTCTAACTTGTATATGGTTTTAACTATAATCTATTTGCTATAATCTATTTGGAACACCCTCTCTTTTTAGATGAATGCTGCATGAATAATTAAACGTAGGCCTGCCAGCCTCTTTTAACCTATTGCTGTATAGGATGGATGGCATATATTTATGTGTGATGCTCTCTTCATCCTCCTCCCCTCTTCACACACACACACACACACACACACACACACACACACACACACACACACACACACACACACACACACACACACACACACACACACACACACAGGTAACCCCCCTCCCAAGCTCTTTTGATGCCCAGACATGGAGGTTGACCTGGTAAACTGTGGGTAGATTGATTGAGATAAGCAGTGCCTGGTTAGCTGTTATATGCCAAACACACACACACACACACACACACACACACACACACACACACACACACACACACACACACACACACACACACACACGCACACACACACACAATACACACACAGGTACTGATTATTTGACCTGTCTGGTATGCAAGCTTATGTTGAACTGTGTACACTGTGGGTAGATTGGTCTAGATAGCTGTGCCCCTATAAGCTATTCCTTATGCCATATCCTATAAGCTTGCAAATTGAACCCACACTGACTTTGTGATTTAACAGGCACACACGCATGTGCACACACACACATACACTCACACACACAGGTACTGTTTTTTAACAAGCTCTTTGATGCCCATACATGGGGTTAGATTGATCTAGATAGCAGTGCCTGGTTAGCTTTTCCATATCCAGTACGCTTGCAAATAGAACCCACACTGACTTTGTGATTTAACACGCACATGCACACAGCATGTGCACGCACACACACACACAGGTACTGTTATTTTACAAGCTCTTTTGATGCCCATACATGGGGTTGACCTGTTTACAGATTGATCCAGATAGCAGTGCCTGGTTAGCTTTTCCCAGCCATATACCGTACCCTTGCAAATTGAACCTACACTGGCTTTGTGATTTATCAAGCACACACATGCACACACGCATGTGCACACACACACATACAGAGGTACTGTTATTTAACAAGTTCCGGTTGACCTGTTTACACTGTGGGTAGATTGATCTAGATAGCAGTGCCTGGTTAGCTTTTCCTAGCCATATCCAGTAAGCTTGCAAATAGAACCCACACTGACTTTGTGATTTAACACGCACACACACACATGCACACACGCATGTGTACACACGCGCGCGCGCGCGCGCGCGCACACACACACACACACACACACACACACACACACACACAGGTACTTTTATTTAACAAGCTCATTTGATGCCCATACATGGAGGTTGACCTGTGTACACTGTGGGTAGATTGATCTAGATAGCAGTGCCTGGTTAGCTTTTCCTAGCCATATCCAGTAAGCTTGCAAATAGAACCCACACTGACTTTGTGATTTAACACACACACACACGCACACACACACACATACACACTTGCACGCAGGGCATTTCTGATATAAATTCTACACAGAGGATTTGATGGGGTTAACCTTTAGTTCCTGCATCTATGGAATTGGTAGTAGGCAGCAGTGTGATATATCATCTGCTATATGATTGTACAGGGTTAATTGGTTTGTATTTGTTTCTTAGATGTTGGTTTTGGTCTTACCTCTTCCACCGTAACATCCACCAAGCTACGAATGGTACATTGCGTTGGTACACCATCAACTGTTTGAATCAAAGGTCTCTTTTAAATGGGATGAAATGAAATCCATTTCAAGAAGATGGCAATCCTTTCCTGACACTGCTCTAACTGGATGATAATGACATGATGCTATGCATTAGTCGTCGTTGATTATTACTTGTGGACTTTTGTGTATCAGTTGGTGCATTTGGAAGTGAAATGAGTATAAAATGTTTGATATCTACATCTATCCCTATTTCTGATGTGGGGCGGTGCACTGTATACAGTTGATAAACAATTGAGGGAGTAGAGACATTATGATTTAGGGCTTTGTATTCGAGGAGCAAATGTTACGTGCACGCACATAGTTGTTTGCAAGACATAGCATACCCCACCATCAATGGCATATCCAGGATTTCAGCGAAGGGGGTGCTTCAGGTCAGACTCAATATGGAAAGGGGGGGAGGGGGGGGGGGGGGGGGTTTTAACCCTCCAGATTTTTGCACTTCAGGTATTAAAATTTCTGAAGTCGTTATAATCCATTGTAAAGCGCTCGCTATTCAATAGATCATAGAGTTGCCCTTCATGTAAGATACCTCCCCCCTCTTCTGCTAAGCAACTCCCCCTCCCCCCGCCTTTCGTATTGTGCCTGAAGTGTACACCTCCCCCCACCCTCACTGTCGTATAAGTGGGGGCCCTTTGTTTGGCACACAGCAAATACGTTATCGTTAATAATTAACGGTTACAGGTATATATAGCCGAAGCTATCGTATCCCAGAGAGGGTGCTCCGGGTGCTTCACCCTCCTCGGCCAAAATTGTAACCAGTAATAACGATAACGTATTTAAATAGAGTAGGCCCTATGTCAAACAATTAAAGGGCCCCCACTTTTCGTATTGGGTCTGAAGCGGACAGCAACTCCCCCCCACCCCCCAATTATCGTACCTGGCCTGACCTGAATCACCCCCCTCGCTGACGCCGGCTACTGCCGTAGTGTGCAGGTATTAGTGTCGTGATCCATTTGAGATAATAAAGTGATGTCTTACTTCGCGCTTGCCTAGTATTTCAATATTCCACTAAACATCGAAAGTCAGCCGGTCATCAGTCTGATCGCTCGAGGTTATTTATATTATTGGTGAGAGGATTATAATAGACAACTTCATGATCTGATTATTTTGTACTCCGGATGTGATGTCACCTAGACACTACGAAGAAGTCCGTTGTTGTCTCTAGCTTTTATTGGGCCCCACAACGATGTAACTATATGAGGCCCAGTAAAAGCTAGAGACAACAAAGAGACAACAACGGACTTCTTCGTAGTGACTAGGTGACATCACATCCGGAGTACAAAATAATCAGATCGTGAAGTTGTCTATTGCTCATAAACATTGTTAATTCGTTTAATAGTTAGTTAATCGACCCCCTCCCATCCCTCAAAAAACTACGTCAACTATGTAGTAATTAAAAAACATATCTTGATTTTAACTTCATAATCCATAAAAATATGAAACTCAAATTTTTACAGTGGAAAGAAAAAAAATTCCGCTATATAGTAAAATGTTATAGAATTCAATTTGGAATTTTTTAATGAATGTCCTCCAATGTATGGGGCATTTCTGGATATGCTCCGTTACTAAGTACCTGTAGCTACAGTATTACGCCATGATGCTATACGCTACGTTAGTTTAAACTACGCTACGTTACGGAAACGTTTTTCTGACTAGTACTGTAACTACCACAGGCATAGTGGAACTAAAGATACATAGTAGCATGTACAGGCATACATACCTTCAACAATTACTCTTCCTCTTCCTTTTCCTCTTCCTCTTCCTCGTCCTCTTCCTCTTCCTCTTTTTCTTCCTCTTCCTCTTCCTTTTAACTCTGAAACAGTGGATTGATATCACTACAACAGGCACCTCAAAATCATATACATGAACATTTAACCCTCAAAGAGATTATAAATACATTTAACCCTCAAGAGTGTATCTCATCACTGGCTTTTGGTACAGACCCTACATACAAGGGTCAGGTAACTTACCCTCGCTATCATTCCCTGCATTCAGTCATCACAAACACATGGTAATCATCCAGGAAAAGCTTTTTTTTTACCACATTTGTTAGTTAGTCAGGTGCACAGACTAACAAGTCATAAAAACATTCTCTATAGACCCTTTAGCAGCTGAATCCACATTGAATGAAACGTTAGCTTCTGTTTGCTTTATGAAGAAGCCAAGATGGAGAACAGAACCTGATGTATGCAAGAAGCGAAAACGCCGTAATTGTTGTACAGTGTATAGATGAAAGAGGTGGAGACATAGTTACTTAACAGGAAGTAATTACATATTCATTTCCTAGATGCCAGTTGTAATGGGTAAATAGTGCGAAACGACCGGGAATATGCAATTACTTTGCACAGTTGTAACCCCTTAACGGATAAAGTAAAAATTAACAAACAGAACAAATCAATAGCGATAGGACCCTATGTATGTAGGTATGGAATTGGAACGCTCCAACCAGGAGATATAGCCATCATTTTGAACCCTACGGGGTATCGGACCTTCCAACGTTGATAGCCTGCATGTGTAAGACACCAAAATGGATTTTCACATATAGTAATGGTGTGGTATTATGTGTTAAAAATCGGGACCCGATAGCTTTAATATTCCATGAGATATATTGATTTGCTTTTTATCTACATAAATCCACAAGACCCATTTTCTCGTCCAACGTTCCAGATTATATTATACAAGAAATTTAAAACATTCTCTTTGAGAAAGTTGGTGGCATATAGGATTTGAAGGCAATGGTGGTGTAAAAAGGATCGAAACAAGGGTCTAATAATAAGGGAAAATGGAATAGTCCTATATTTAGCACACGAACAACATACTATATCGAAATGTGCTAAATATAGGACTATTCCATATTCCCTTATTATTAGACCCTTGTTTCCTTCCTTTTTATACCACCATTGCCTTCAAATCCTATATGCCACCAACTTTCTCATAGAGAATATTTTATATTTACTTGTTTCATTGATTTTTATTTTTACCCGATTATGAGCCGTAGCATGTTAAGTAATCCATCTTGATATGAGAGGGTTGTTGTAAAGGTATGACATACCTTTGAGTGACCTTAACTCTTTTCGCCGAGCGAGATGCACGTTCAGGACTATGGCAATATCGCTGTCTTTTAGCAGCCCGTTCCTTTTAAGGATCTGCTCGATACCTTGCGCATCGAGAGGTCCGTTTCTTTTCAGGCTCTGCTCAATAGTTTTCATGTTGAGAGGCCAGTTTCTTTCACAGCAAAAAAAGACCGCGAATCAATGTTTTGATTTCACAAATGATTTTAAAATCACTTGTAAAATCATCGCATGATTGAATACAGGTGTGCTCAATCATCTGTAAAATCAAAAATTGATTTGACGCGTTTTTTCCCTGTGTTTTCAGGCTCTGCTTTGTAGTTCCGCTCGGGCAGAATCTAATATGTTGTCTCGAGTTTGAGGTACTTTGTACGTCGTTTGGCTTTCTTCTTTTCCTGACGTGAAGGCATTTGGAGAAACACAACTTCACTAAGTTACAAAGAGCGTCAAACCTACAACGATCGAAGCACAAGAATGATTATAGTATGCACGTGTACGTTATTAAATACATGTAGTGCCCAATTTGCAAAACCGGATACATGCCACAGTTAATTACGACTACGTGTAGTGCCCAGACCGTAAACATTTGATTACATCATGTATCGAGTTAGTAACTCTCATATAGGATTTGACCCCGATTATGAATGTCATTAAAAAAACGCGACCCGCTTCTAACTAGACTCCCGACGATCGGATAGCTTACCTTGTTATCGTCCTCGTACAAGAAGGCAACAACAAGCAGTTTCGTTTTTGTTTGATGTCACAAAACAGTGTGGTTGTGGAGAACAAAACTATTTTCCAAACTCGTACCCAGTCCCACGTATTTCTCGCTCTTCTTCTAATTCTTCTTCTTCTTCTTCTTCTTCTTCTTCTTCTTCTTCTTCTTCTTCTTCTTCTTCTTCTTCTTCTTCTTCTTCTTCTTCTTCTTCTTCTTCTTCTTCTTCTTCTTCTTCTTCTTCTTCTTCTTCTTCTTCTTCTTCTTCTTCTTCTTCTTCTTCTTCTTCTTCTTCTTCTTCTTCTTCTTCTTCTTCTTCTTCTTCTTCTTCTTCTTCTTCTTCTTCTTCTTCTTCTTCTTCTTCTTCTTCTTCTTCTTCTTCTTCTTCTTCTTCTTCTTCTTCTTCTTCTTCTTCTTCTTCTTCTTCTTCTTCTTCTTCTTCTTCTTCTTCTTCTTCTTCTTCTTCTTCTTCTTCTTCTTCTTCCTTCTTCTTCTTCTTCTTCTTCTTCTTCTTCTTCTTCTTCTTCTTCTTCTTCTTCTTCTTCTTCTTCTTCTTCTTCTTCTTCTTCTTCTTCTTCTTCTTCTTCTTCTTCTTCTTCTTCTTCTTCTTCTTCTCTTCTTCTTCTTCTTCTTCTTCTTCTTCTTCCTTCTTCTTCTTCTTCTTCTTCTTCTTCTTCTTCTTCTTCTTCTTCTTCTTCTTCTTCTTCTTCTTCTTCTTCTTCTCCTCCTCCTCTTCCTCCTCCTCCTCCTCCTCCTCCTCCTCCTCCTCCTCCTCCTCCTCCTCCTCCTCCTCCTCCTCCTCCTCCTCCTCCTCCTCCTCCTCCTCCTCTTCTTCTTCTTCTTCTTGACCACGCATAACTCGGGATAGGAACACTTTTAAGAAATGAAAATCACACCAATGGCTTCAGAATTCGTTGGCATTCTCGCTTCTGTGGTCAAAACGTCTCAAGGTTACATGACATATATCGGTGGTTGTGTTAGCAAATCACGTATAGTTAAGCTTACTGCACTGACACGACTCGGATAGGTCCTACTTCGCTCTTTATACGAAATACTAACAGTATACATCATGTAATCAAATGTGTACGGTCTGGGCACTACACGTAGTGGTAATCAACTGTGGCGGTTTTGTACAACATGTATTTTTAATAACGTGCACGTGCGTACTATAATCATTCTTGTTATTCGATCGTTGTAAGTTAGACCAGACGCTCTTTGTGACTTAGTGAAGTTGTTTTTTTTTTTTTTCAAAATGCCTTCACGTCAGGAAAAGAAGAAAGCCAAACGACGAGCATAGTACCTCAAAACTAGAGACGACGTATTAGATTCAGCCCGAGCGGAACTATAAAGCAGAGCCTGAAAAGAAGCGGGCCTCTCAACGTGAAAACTATCGAGCAGAGCCTGAAAAGAAACGGACCTCTCGACGCGCAAGGTATCGAGATGCGATTAGTAGGGGGGGGGGGGGGGGGGGGGGGGGGGGGGTGCTGTCTGCTTCTGGCCCGATACAAAATGCGTTCGTGGGTTCGATCGCGCTGGGGCGACTATTAATAACTTCTCTTCTATTTCGGCCGCCCCTTAAACACACACATACAGGGCCACATACAGGGCCATCACCGCAGATCATCTGTGAGAGTGATAGAATCATATACACTTCCCAATACAGTTACATTGCATTTGACACGGGGTGTGATATCCTCTATGAAAAATCTCAGTTTAGTGATGGATATTGGTTCTTGCGATATGAATTTACTGTACGTTCCTACATTCCCTGTGATGAAAGAAAGCTACCCCATGTATCCTATTGATGAAGTAAACCAGGGTTGCCGAAAGTCTGGCCGGGGTCCGGCCTGCCTGTCAGGTCGGCCTGCCAGGTCGGAAAGTAATATAAAATACATATTCGTAGTTAAATAATCAAGTAATGAATAGTTTGTATTAGATAGCCACGTATGGCTTTGAATACTGCTTCAAATTTGTGCTGCGCATCAACTTCAGCTACTCCCCTTTTATCAGCCTCCAACCCTGATCTTTGGATATATAATCCAAATGAACTCGTTAGATTCCCACAACGTCGAAAACAATTAGTAACTCTAGATCTACATGATATACCTTCGTTGTGTGGTCGCGTTTCAAGGTGCACAGACTCCATGCCTCTAAAGATAAGAAATGCGCTGCGTTTGCTGGCAAAGCATGGTGAGACTACTGCCACAAGCCCTATGTCAGAGAGCACTCAACTCTTCTGAGGCATCTACAACGTCATCATAAAGACCAGCTGTCCAAGCCAAGCGGTCAAAGCGATTCCCCTTTGCTTTGACCGGCAACGAGAAAAAAAGCGAGAAACAAACTACTCTCAAAGCGAAAAAGGCTCAAAAGGTTAGTTACAAGTATCAGCAACTGCCTGCATCGCTGCATGTATTTAATAGAGTCAACAGTTACAATTCATGAATTTGCAAAAAGTGGCATTAATACAGTTAATGGGTGGATCCCGGCCTGTCAGGTCAGGGCCAGACCTGGCAGGCCGGAGTGGCCTTCGGCAACCCTGACGTAAAACATGTTTAATTTCTTGCCTCTGAAGATGGTTAATAGAATTTGCGCTGTTTAGATGTGTCTCTCTATACAGCATCTAGATTCAATGACCAGCACGATATCATGCATATAAAATTTGCTTGATGGCTGCTTGGCAATGCGAGGCATGGGAAAGGGGAATGGTAAAGGGTTGCAAATCAATGGTACTGACAAGCAGGGTAATTTTGTACACATTTTAAAAAGGAAGATTCAACCATTCTCTCTGGGTACGAGGCACACCAACCTTATGACGTCATCAGTTATCATGGCATCTGACCTGCCTAAGCTCTACTGTATGGAACGCCAAATGAGTCATAAATGAGTGATAAATTTATCGACAGCTTTTGATCATCGATCGACATGAATCGACAGCTTTTGATCATCGATCGACAGCTTTCGACCATCGACAGCTTTTGACCATCGACAGCTTTTGACCATCGATCGACAGCTTTTGACCATCGATGACAGGTGGATCGATGATCGATGCATCGATGATCGATGCATCGACTATCGATGCATCGACTATCGATGCATCGAGTATCGATGGCTGATTGATCGATGGCGATCGATCAATCACACATCGATCGACAGCTTTTGATCATCGCCAACTTATGACAATCAGCAGCTTTTGACAATCGACAGCTTTTGACAATCGACAGCTTTTGATCATCGATCGATCATTATGGGATGTGATTTGTATTCTAATTCAACGCAAGGATTACGTTTTGCGTGGGTGAACAACTGCATAGTATCGTAAATTTCGGAGAGAAGATAAATCCCTCCACCTTCAAAGATGGGTGGCATGGTACTGTCCAGTGTGTATGAAGCGCCGTAGCGACCAAAAACGGACTGTTTTAAAATTTGCGTAGCCATCTGAGCAATCGTCGCGGACAGATATACATCGACGGACCTCACTTATCAAATAGAAGGTACTGCATATCATTATGTCTGTACGTAGGTGTCATTGGAGCAGTTGTTATTTGCATGGTGGCTTGAGGAATATGTAATTTGAGAGAGACATAGAGGGGGGAGGAGAGAGAGAGAGAGAGAGAGAGAGAGAGAGAGAGAGAGAGAGAGAGAGAGAGAGAGAGAGAGAGAGAGAGACTAGAGGGGGAGGAGAGAGAGAGAGAGAGGGAGGGAGGGAGGGAGGGAGAGGGAGAGGGAGAGGGAGGAAGAGAGAGAGATATGCATGTTGGCACATTCAAAAATGTGGTTTCTAACCAGTGATGGTAATGTATTACTCATGGCTGATTTAAAACCAGCTCAGGGCATTGATTTTGTTTCACAAGCTACAAGCTTCTCCACTTGCCAGTATAAAAAGACCATTTTGTAAAAATAAAAAAAAACAAGCTACATGTAACACAAAAGATCTTTTAGTGGATGTTGAAAAGCACCCTGTATTGAGCAAACCATACTTGGAATAGAAAGAGCATTCAGCTAGCTGGGTGATCCTTTCTCCCTCTAGAGATCTTTATTTTTGCAGTGGAACATAACCAGTAACTCGGTGACAGATGTTTCCATTGCTTTACATTGCGTATGTGCATGCGAGCTTTTATTCCTCAAATTGTTGGATCCAAAGATAGGAGATATTGAAGTTTCATGAGCATTATAGTCACATTTTAGGAAGTGGTATTGTGATGTGTTTTGAGTTCACGTATATCCATTGGCAAAAGACGTAGCTGTTTCTACAATTAAATGCTTCCAACCTATCATGATATGCAGGGAAATTAATCATAACGAGTTGTATTCAATTTTCAGCAAAACGGTACTGATCTCCGTCAACATATCAGGAAAAAATGTTTCTGAAAAATAACAAAAGAGAAACTTTCTCGGTAACTGTGGGGTATTAAGCAAATAAATCAGTGCAATGATTTTAGTGCGTGTTAATTCATGAATACTCTGATTTCCAATAACCTCTACATTGGGAGGCTTGATGGCTGCGGGATTACTATCCTGTATGTATAGTCCGAAGTATGACTCATTAACTTAACGATCCATGCCTAGACCCCAAGGAAACTACACAATGACGGCAAATATTTTGTTGATATAAATGAATGAATGCACAACTAAGTATTCTGTCAACATCGTCCAAAGCCTCCATGGTTCATCATCCCATATACCATCTTTTCTTCGAAAATGGCTTGTGTGGTATGCATTGGAAGTGTCAGCTCTACTGCGCATGTAGATGATGTAGGAAAGATTTCATCATCCGCAAACCGAAGAATTGGTGTGCACCCAAATCCTAGCACAGGGATTTCTACAGCACCTGTGAAAAATTGCAACACTTGCGAGAGAGCGACACCATTTCGACCATCTAGTAGTGGGGGGTGGGGGGTGGAACATAAAATACCCTTGTAGCATATAATCACTTGCCTTCACAATTATATAAAAAATCTACAAACATTATGAATGTTGATTCTTCCTTCATTCGCTTATTGGTTCCAATAGGAGAATATTCAACTTTGAAGAGGTCTTTGATTATTTCTGCATATAAGCCAGATGGAACAGTACATGTCAGCAATGAATATATTCAAGCATATCATCTTATATCATGGTCCATATGTACACCCATTAGTTAAACAGTATTAGGCCAACCTGAAGTAAGGCAGATCATCTTAGAAGCAATGAACAATGGCTCAAAAATGGCTACAGTTTTACGTATTTCAGTCAGAAGGCCTGATTTCTCCATTCCACTAATCATTTGGTCCAACTCTGCTTTGTTTTTGAGTAGGACGTGATGAAGTTTAATACTCCTTATGAGTTTTGGTTTATCTTTTAAGGAGGGCATGGGGACAATGTAGCCTACATGTTCAATATCAGTGGCATGTTGACTGCATATGTTTGCCACTGACTCATCTGTGACTGAGTTCTCCAACTGCAAGGTAGAAAACTCACCATATCTCATTTTATATAAGATTATAACATAAATGTTTAAAACAGATATATAATTGTAATTGTAATTATATGTATGTAGTGGTTACTAAATTAGCACTACTATACTATATTGTGTGTGCACTGATATGCTGAGTGACTATAAACAATTGTAATGGCATATCCAATAGTTATAATCAATGAAAAAAATGTTTTGCATACCTCATTTAGCAACTGCCGAGCTTCTATGCAAGCAACCTCTTCTGGTGGAATCTCAATACTAGAGAGACTGCAACCGCTCATATACTTAAATATAGCCGATGCAAAGAATGGAAATGCACATGCTGTATGGACAATTCCCATGGCAATGAGCATTCCAATGTAGAAAAACTTGTTGGCCTATAATATTAGCAAGCACATTAATATTCTGCATTACTAAAATTGCTATAGCATACCTGCAAAGCAATGACATCATGGCGAAGAACTCCAGCATCAAACATTGTGTCACATATCTCTCTTCTAAGAATGGAGAACAGCTCCCTTTTAAGACCACCTCCATCTACCCCAACTTCTCCCACAAATTCAACCTGCACATAGTAGAAATCAATGGCATAATATAGACCACTGTGCATTTATCTGGGTGAATTACTCTGATGGAGTTCTTCACATTGAACGAGGAACGTGAGACCACACGTAAAGCATCACTAAGGACATGGCTTCTTCTCACAGTGATTGTGCAACAGTCATCCAAATCAAGTGACGATTGCAGTCTTGATATAGTGCTCTCCAGTGTGTTTGGACCTTCTGATCTAAAAGAGAATGTTATTTATATTATGCGATATTAATAATCATATCATGTGTATATTTATAATCATATATTTACGCATGTTGCTTCTCATCCACACTAATTTCAATAGCATGCTGAAACATTTCATCCTCAATGCTACATTGCTCGTCCATCTGTAGGAATGAAATCAATGTTTTATGCTGGTATACAAATGTACCCATAAAATTACTATTACATCACTTTTCATATCGTCAGATGAAATTGAGATAGTTTCATTATTATGGTCTTCCTCTTTGTTGGTTACATCATCATCATCATCATCATCATCATCATCATCATTGTCATCATCACCATTCCTGCCACTGATGATAAGCGCACATAAGTTTCCAAGACATTTTATAGCTCTCAAGATATATGGATATATGGATTGAGAATCCCATTACAATTAGATGATGGATGATATTAGCTTGGGGATCTATATTTTTAGGGCATGAACACATGCCTTTTATTTGATGATGTCATATTATCTTATATTGTTCCATATTAACTCACCTTAAATGAGCACAGGTTTCAACATGGCTTCTTAAAGATTTTAATGAAAAATCTTTGTTGCAATATAGACACTTTTCAGTCATCTGCAATGGCAAAATATAGTATAGTATTTAAGAAGGAAAAGGTATGCCTAATAATAGGTACTATACTCTGTGTATTACTCACCTCTAGTGAAGAACAACTATTATGTTCTGGGGACAGACTTATGTCTTGCTGGATAGGACGTATAAAAACTCTTCCATTACCCACAATTGTTTTTAGTAATTTAGGAGATTGAGCAACCTTGGTGGATATTACTTCTAATCGTTTGGTGTTGGTAACACAACGGAGAAATTCATATCCACCAACTTTTTTTAATTTTGAAAAGGTGTTAACCACTATTTTATTAAACTCTTCCTTGCTGCAGGATATGTCCGGGATGCATATTCTTTTTTCACCTAATCCTGCTTCCAGTAATAATTCCTTCTGAGATGGATCAGTAGGTACTCTATTGTCTGTGGTTGCACTTAAGCACACAAGTCTTGTTGTCCATGAATGAGGTTTTGATAGTTTCTTTTTTGGTTCATGCTGTACTGAATAAGGAGCAAAATTGTTTCTCTGCTCTCTCCTAGAAGCAGGGGTAGCATTTATTTGGTTGCGTATACCTCGCAAGGTTTGAAGAGCTACACCACATGAAGGTGATCTTAAAGTTTCATCTGTATGGGATGGATTAATAACTTGTTTCAGTGAGGGGCGAATTTCAAAATGTGTATAGTTATTAGATATAAAATCCTCCTCCCACATGGGATTAATACCGTCTGCATATTTTCCCATACATTTATGTGCATACTTGAATTCTATGAAGCAGTGGTTTAACTTTATTGTACTTTTTGAGTTACAACACAATCTTGCCCTCAATTATGCAAGCAGAGTTAACCATTGGATCTTTTATTAGCATGGTTGTCTATAAATGGGGCATTGCCTGGCTATATACCAAGTTCTAAATTAGACTGGTATATATGTGCGAGACCCAGAAAACCGTGTTGTGTCAGTGCCCACATACTTTATGAACACACAACACTGGAGCCACATCGACATAGACACCATGCACATAACAGATTCACTGTAGAAAATGGATATGAGCATCCCCCTATTTGGAATGACTGTGAGATTGTGTTGTGACAGATACCTACATATGTAAATTCTGCATATGGACATATTTTATTTACCAAGTAGGTGCATGTCTATCACACACTCTTATACTTAGGCTATAGGGTGGAGGATATCAATGTTAATAATTTTAATAAATTTATACAGATGAATGTACTAGAGACCATTTTGCATCCATGTTCACACCTGTGCACACTGTACGTATAACATTGTATGATAATGTAAGGTCAAATAATGTTATGGTGACATCACCAATGTATGTGTTAAACCTTACAGCTGCCATAATTTTCTAACCCTCTCTAACACGTATAGATTACATGTTAAGGTGCACGTTGTTGTGCTCTATGACGCTACTTTCTTAAACGGTCAGCGTAAGATATTAATGTACATTTTGTAGGTGTTAAAATCTTACAGCTGCAAATGAATATATAAATAGCTCCGTCGAAAGTTACTTGATATATGTACATGATACCGGTACCAGCATGGTACCAGGACGGTAAGCTGGGTTTATATGGTGCATGAATTTAGCTGAACGTAACTTCGTAAACACGTCTGCATATACTAGCGTTCAAGTACAGATTTGAACCAAATAATTATACGGCGCAATAAATGGGTGAGACGCTTAGTAATGGACGTTGGGTCAAGAATTCGAACGAGCCTATTTCATGTAGGCGACAAATGAGCGCAAGGGAGGGGGTGTTAGAGGTTACACGGTTTTAATGATGGCATTGCATGCACGGCCAGATGGGTATCTGTATTATAGTACATAGTAGATATAGTATCATTGATGAGACCCTTACCATTTTGCCTTGAGGATGGTCCGGCCTGTGAAGACAAAGCAGAACTCAAGAGCTGCAAGCCTTCTTGGATTTTTTTCGTCTGCTCTTCGTTAAGCGAGGCCATGGCTGAAGCACGTATTCCGAAGAGACATTCAACGGATATATATAGTCTGAGAATAATTACCAATTACAATACTCAATAATACACTAACTAAACTCAAGACAATTAACTATGTACTTAAGTAAGCAGCCCTATTGGCTGGAAAGCTCCAGCTAGAATGGCCCTTGCAATGGCCCTCATCAGGGTTAGATTTAAACGTCCATAGAGGTCAGCAATAACTTTTCACTTTGGTTGGGATGAGTCGAGATACTAATCATGAGAATGTCTGCTTTGCCTCTTGACCCCAATTGCCATATGTCTCCACAGCAATGGGAACACATGCCCAACCCAACTCTATGTGTGTATGTGTGTATGTGTGTGTGTGTGTGTGTGTGTGTGTGTATATGAACACATGTATGTACGTATGTATGTATGTACTAGTACTAGTGCATGCGAGGTATGTATGGTGATTCTAGCTCATCACAAATAGGTTGACTCTATAATAGTATTTAGAAACCACTCAGCCTACTAGTGCGTTGGTGCATAATTCTCACACATAGGTTCACTCCATATATGGTATTAGGAATCCACTATGAACTTCTATTGCTATCCTGTGTTCATACCACTAAATAGGAAACCTTCATTTTGCTGTGAATGGAGGCCGGCCTTCCCATGACCTTATGTATACCACTCACCCACTCACCTATTTCTCACATATATATAACAATGGCATGCCAAAGCACCATGTATATTTGGTCACTGCATTGTGATTAGTTCCTATTATTGGTGGGGGGTATGCACATTGGTTACAAATGTTGATGGCCACAATGCTCAAATAATATAATAATCATAGGTACAAGTAACTGCACACACACACACACACACACACACACAGATAAATGAATATACCGTCATCACACTTTAAGGAGTCAGTGGAATGGCTAGGTGGTGTGGTTCTAGCCAAGTGTACCAGCTTACAGAAACCTCCACACATGCGAAGGGAAAACGCCACATGAAGGTCTATGGCTGAGACATCCACAAGAGTCTCTAGCAAGGTCTAGAAAAGGCACATTGCTCTGCAATGAAGCGAGAACAATGCACTAAGTTTCCAATTGGGGCCCCAAGAACGTCCAAGTTAGGGAGGAGGGAAGACTTCACCACCATTGAAAATAGTGTTTCTACTTCTACTGAAGAGTTCACACTTCTGAAAGTTGATGTGGAGTCCCAAGTGTGGACCGAGCTCCTCAATGAGGTACAATGCTCTTAGCACCGCTGATATATCATTTGGAAATCTGAGCATAACTCTGGTACGGGCAAATGCTAGAGCTCTGCTAGCAAGGTGTGCAGGCTTGAAGGATGGTCCAGGCCATGATTTTTTTGAATAGGTTTTCAAATTTGTGTGTAATATGAAAGTACAGAATTTTATTGCATCATTAGAATTATAATTTATGTTCAATAAAATTCTGTACTTTTATATTATACACAAATGTGAAAACCTATTCAAAGAAATCATGGCCTGGACCATCCTTACAGCTTGCACACCTTGCTAGCAGAGCTCTAGCAATCGCCTGTTAGAAACAATTATACATTATTAACAAGAGAATACAACAACCAATAAACACCAGGGTTTATAATTCCTACATACACAGTTATTTATAATTCCTACATACACAGTCAGGATGGATGGAGTTCTCTTGTAGGAGTGCTCAAGCAATGGACTTGACCAAATTAAGGTTAAGCCTGCCGTATATATGTCCACCATCACTAATGCCTTTGGCCTAGACTGGCTGATGGCAAGGTGGGATGCAAGCCTGGAGAATGTTCCTTGAGCAACCTCACCCCAGTTGCCATAATTTTAATTATTATTATTGATCACCCAGTATATATATACACTCTGCCAGCCTTTCGCGGTGAGACTAGTCAGGAGGCTGGGGCAGCAGCTCTGGCTGCAGAAACATGAAAGCACATAGCCAATGATAAAAAGGGCCTACATACATACATACATACATGCATACATGCATACATGCATACATGCATACATACATACATGCATACATACATACATGCATACATGCATACATGCATACATACATACATACATACATGCATACATGCATACATGCATACATGCATACATGCATACATGCATACATGCATACATGCATACATGCATACATACATACATACATACATGCATACATGCATACATGCATACATACATACATACATACATGCATACATACATACATACACACATACATACACACATACATACATACATACATACAATGGTCAATTAATGACTCATCACCTTATGAAACCCTACTTGTCCCTCCTTCCTCTCTTGCACCCCATCCTTCTCCTTATCTTCCTCCCTATACACGTTTCTGTCGGTTGAACAAAGTGAATTAGACTGAAACTATGCTCCCTCCGTATGTGATTGGTTGTACAGCACGTGTGGACACGTGGAGGTGGAGGTATATAACGTTATGTGGGCATGAAGAAAATCAGTCTACATCGTCAGTTCACGTGTCTGGAAACTTTACATATTGCAATTCTTGTGTTCAGCAGGATGGTGTGTGTGTAGGTGGATTGTATTCAGCCGGACTGCTGCCAGATGGCTAGTGTTGTTACGGGTATGAAATACCACTGTGTGCACTGTTGTTGCCCCGTGGGGGCACTTCTCAGGTTGAACATGAGGCCAATTGTTCCTTAATAATCACTACCACACAGATGAAGCTGAAGACCCTCTACCCCAGAACTGCAGTTATATTTTTGTTGTTGTACAGAGCAGCATGTAAGGAGGTTTTTTCCTCACACAGTGAGGTTTTTCCCCTGAGGAGGTGTGGGCCCACCACCTCTAAATAAATTAGGTTCAAATCACAATAGCTGTAGGTAGTTGGCCTCTGCTCTGAGTGTCATTTATATGGTGACTATATTATGTTCTGTGTTTGTGGATATACATTGGATGTGGTTTGTGTTGTCTGTATGTGCTGTTCGCAAGTTCTGTACACTGTTATGTATATCCAGTCTAGTTGGCAGTCGTGCACATGCGACGCTGAACCAAGAGTTGTCAATATGCATGGTGTAAGGGTGGTGTACATGTACAAGAAGGGAGCCCCTCCTTCCCTCCCTTCCACTCCATGTCTTTCTCTATAAAGTATGTACAACAGCACTGACAATTAGGTCAGAGTATGGCAGTTTATAGCCATGGTGATCAATAGGAACAATATGAGGGAGGTCTTATCTGTGGGAAGGTATGACACAGTACATTATCTTTCATGTAATCTATTGAGTACATGTATTGTGAAGCCATGCAATTGAATATATGTATTCGTGACGTTAGGTATAACTTAACGCTTCACAGTATATTAATGGCAACGTGAGGTGTTGGGGGCGGGTATTATTAGTTCGCGATTCTAACCACATCATACCTCCTTCACACGACCGTAACTACTTCATAATTAATATCTCCTAGCTGCGCATAATGGCGGACAATGCTACAGTGATTGATAGGTTGTTAGCAAACGCTGAGATTAGAATTCTTAGAATCGACCATCAGTTGAGAGGTACCCCTGACATTGATGGATTATTGCTAGATACTGAGCGACTCTTAACTGATATTGCATATGTATCCGTTTTTCTACCGTCAGTTGAGGATGGCGACTTACTATTGCAACAAGTGTCAGACATATATATGTATCTAGAAGATAGAATGCTTACACAAGAACGTGCGACCGCTGTAAGAGGACGGCCCTGCATTGAGGTATCTGAAGAACAGCTATCTTCGTTGCTTAGTTTACAGTTTAAGATAAATGATATAGCTAGCATGTTGCAAGTATCACCAAGCACGGTTCGAAGAAGAGTTCATCAGTACGGTTTAAGAGATGATATGAAGTATAGCAACATTAGTGACAGAGATTTGGAAGGCATAGGACACGAGTTTGCTCTACACTATCCTAACTGTGGACAAAAAAGTTTTGAAGGATACCTTATAAATATAGGTCTGCGAGTTCAGCGAAGACGTCATGTCCAGCAATAGCGGACATGAATAATTGAATACCCGCGTCACGCGATAAAAATTAATTGAACGGGAAGTGTATGGAGAGATGTGTAAAAACACTCACGGTTCTTGTACATTAGCTACAATACAACATTACGTAACGGTTTATGATAGGGATACTGATGAATCATCTTTTCTATATTCTGGTCTCTGTAGAAAAGTGTTCACTACTAATTCCATACGCATTTTTGTGCTACTACGTACATTTGTACGTGAAACATGATATTGTCATGTTTCTTCAACTTTTTTTCCTATCACTCCGCCATAAATCTCAAGTCTACATCCTGGAATATGAAGGCTGAACTACTGAGTCATTAGTAGGAGCAAGTGGTGTATTTTAGACCCTTACACACAACATTCCCTAGGCACTTTTATGAACCGCACTTCAAAATCTGGGACAATTGTATGAAATTATTAATTGTCATCCGACGTCACATGAGCTAATTATCGGTGCTTGGTAGAGCCGACCGTGCCTAGCCTAATAGACTTCATTAACACCATAGCCTTATCTGGCATAGTTCCGTACTCGCAAGATGGGTGTTCGGTATGAACTAAGGGATATGTTATTGTACCAGTTTTGCAAGCGAACGCATTCTGTCTCTGGTAGGCCTACGTGGATGCATGTAGTTATAACTTCTACCGGCGGGGTTTTTTTTATTTAAGTGGAGCTTGTGCGTACACCATAAACTAACATACTTATAACGACGTACATTCTCGACTGGCGCTGGATCTAAACACCAAAGCTATGTGGTTAGTGACCGTGCAGTATGGCAGTATGTTAGCGAACACGAGCGCACTTTGCTGTGTCATGTGTATAATGACTCTTAGTACCCTACTGTATAAAGCCGATCGACAAGGCCGGACGTTGTGAATGCATGTCAGCTACTTTCTAAAGCTACGTTTGGCAGAAGAACTCTATACAAGTGTGAGATCGAAAGATAAATAGATGCAAGAGACAGAGATCATATATATGTATCTGCAAGAGGCAAACTTTACTGCGGGGGTGAGCGTTACTGTTAAGCCGACCTCGGTTGGCAGGGCCCTGCAGGCCCTTAAGGTACCGTAACAGAGACAGTGGCAGGTGCGGATACAGGGGGTGGGCAACTGAGTTTCGTCCCCGGTAACTGTAAGTCACGATCGATGATGTTATGAACAATAAGCGATCGCGAACGCAACGAACACGTGAATTGATAACTGTAATGAGCGGCTGCTTGGGGCAGTGGCGTAGCGAGGGGGGTTTAAGGGGTGGCCAAAATAGAAGAGAGGTTATTAATTGTCGCCCCAGCGCGATCGAACCCATGAACGCATTTTGTATCGGGCCAGAAGCGGACAGCACCTTCCTCCCCCCCCCCCCCCCCCCCCCCCCCCCCCCTCCCCACCTACTATTCGCGAACTGAAAATCCTGTATCCGCCTCTGGTACGAATAGCGCAGCGCAAGAGTTGGGGGGCGCCATTAGTGCATAATTTATGTCCCCGATTACACTACGCCCTGTCGCTCCAGGCAGGGGGGGGGGGGGGGGGGGGGGGGGGGGGGGGGGGGGGGGGGGGTTGGGGGTTGCAACACCCCCTTTCATAGAAGGTACCTCCCGCATCTTCGCTAAGCAGCCTCCCCCCACATTCTGAAGTGTACAGCACCCCCCCCCCTCCCCCTTTTCGTATCGGGCCTAAAGCGTACAGAACCCCCCCCCCCCCCCCCTCCCCGCGCTTTTCGTATCGTGGTTTCAACCCCCCAATTTGGAAAATCCTGTATCCGCCCCTGTATAGCTCCTCCGCTTTTACGAGGTAGCCACGCCCAAAGCATGAGTGTTTTAAGCCCCTCCTCTTTGCCCCCTCGCAAAATAGTTATAGTGAGAGGTGTGGCAGTAAATTACACTCCCCCAGTTATTTAGACTTATTAATTAGGGCTATAGATAGTGATTGAGCTTATGCGTATGATGCTTAACCCCTGATCCCTGACACACTGCCCTTTAGCAAATACATCCACACCCCCACCCCCACCCACACCCACACCCAGGAGTCCCCCCCCCCCCCAATACATGTATGCATGCTATATTATCACCTTATCCATGTCAGATTATTCACTGTCCATTGTCAGGTAATAGCAATTTTAAGTTACACAAGGCATGTACCCCCCACCCCCCTCCTCCCCTAATGCATATTGCCATGCTACCTAAAACAAAAACATTTCCACCAATTCATATGGAAGCATGGCAATATGTGGCAGGGGAGGGGGAGGGGGCGGGGGTACATGTAACTGACTTTTATGTAACTTAAACTGACTAGCAATGAACAGTGCAATTTTCCAGGAACAGCCTCTGATATTTAGATAGAATGGCAATATATACCGGAAGAGGAGGGGGGAGGGGTACATGCCTTGTGTACATAAAATTGCTATTACCTGCCTCTAGAAATGAACAGTGAACCACTACTCAGAGACATTGCAGGTAATTGCAATTTAAAGTTACACAAATGTTCGTTGGCATGAACCCCCCCGCCCCCCCCCCCCCCCAACCCACCTCCTCATCCATATATTGCCATGCTATCTAACCATCCGAGACTGTTCTATCCATGTTCCTGACTAAGGGGAAATATTAATTGTCCATCACTTAAGTCAGCATGCAGCTAATAGCAATTACACAAGTGTCAGGTGGCATGCACCCTCCCCCCCCCCCCCCCCCTCCCCAGCATAATTAAATTGCATCAGAGAGTGTTCTATCCATGTTCCTGCACGGTAGGGGGACATATTAACTGTCTTTTTGTCCATTGCTGGAGTCAGGTAATAGCAATTGTAGGTTACACAAAGGTCAGTTGGCATGCACCTCAACCTCCCCCCCCCCCCCCCCTCTCCATACCACATGACCTATGCTGCCTAAACATCAGAGAATGTCCCACAGTAGGTGAAACCATTCACTGTCCATGGTTGAAATAGATTTTCAGTAATACATGTACAGTTGTGTGCCCCACCCCCTACAGCCAACACCAGATATGGATTGGAGTGTAGTTAATTCTTAGTGGTACAGTTGTTAGTTGGTATGTGCCACAACCCCGAAGGCTGTTCTGATATGACATTGCCAAAAACAACAGAGTCGCTGAGGGTGCCAGAAAAGTTCTGCCTGTGTCATGCCTCTACGGCACTGTAACTTATCAGTAGGTGTGCCTTTAAGATATCAATAACAACTATAATCAATAACCATACAAATGTATAAATAAGTGTGTTAGCAAGGCAATAAGAATGGAGGTACAGTTTCACAATGAAAACGTTCCTATAATGACAGCTGCACAGGATTTCTCATTTCTTCATTGCCATAGTGGACGATAATCTGTTGAATGAGAAGAGGAGGGTGAATGAAATGGCCCAACATATAACATATGGCACATTGTGTGATGTGTATAGTCAAAGTGCAGAATGGACTCTCTTTTAGGTCCTACATGTATGCATATTAGCAATACATCAGCATGTCAGCATTGTACATGCTAACTAACATAACCTCATTCTATTCATTACCATTATTATATGTTCCAACCCCCTCCTACATTCACAAGGGCTTATAGTCCCACCCCCTCCTCCCCTATGAAAGGCAGAGAGTGCCTCACACGTCGTCTCCTGCACTAAGCCCGTCAGAGGGGAGGAGGGAATTGGGACATACACCAGTGCTTAGAGATGGAACTCACCAGAACACAGCAGGTGTCAGTAGAATATTTGGGTGGTCACAATATGCCTCTCTTCATCACCTGGATACCACTACTTTGTAACAAGAAATAGAGACCTCAGCACACATACATGTATCCTCAATCAGATAAAGGCAGCTGCAACAGACAAATACATGACCACATATGTACATAGCTATAATATTAACAAAACAGAAGCTCAAAAAACATTTTACATACAACTCAGGGCTGGATCTGCCTTGACCCTTTGCACTATTGGAATGTTTACCACACCCACAAAATGGATGTGGTGTACTTTCCAGGAGTGTGAGGGGTTAAGTAACATAGGCAACAAAAAAGACCCCTGTGGGTGTGGTGTACTTTCAAGGATGTGAGGGGTTAATAAACACAGCTAACAGCTCACACACTCCTCACCACACCCACAGGGCTCTTTTTGTCCGCTGTGTTAATAAACTCCTCCCACTCCTCACAGGGCTCTTTTTGTCAGCTATGTTACTTAACCCCTCCCACTCCTGGAAAGTTCACCACGTCCACAGGACTCTTTTTGTCAGCTATGTTACTTAACCCCTCCCACTCCTGGAAAGTTCACCACGCCCACAGGACTCTTTTTGTCAGCTATGCTACTTAACCCCTCCTACTACTGGAATGCACACCATACACACAGGGCACTTTTTAGTCGGTTATGTTCCTTAACCCTTCACACTACAAACAAACAACACCCAGACAACACAATTGACTAGCACCAAGAGATATTTAACCCATTCTTGCCCAGGGTACTGGCCACACCCAGGCAACTGGACAGCCAACCTTACCCAGAGTACACGACCACACAAACAACACGGCAAGAGATATTTAACCCATTCTTGCCCAGGGTACTAGTAATACAGACAACACCCAGACGACACAACTGACTAGCGGTTAGATATATTTAACCTATTCTTGCCCTGCGTACAGACCAACCCAACCGGTTAATCAGCATCAGCTAAAGTGATTCTTCCTAATGTGCACCCCAGGAAAAAGAGCTGGGAGTATGTGGGAATGTGTGTGTGTGTGTGTGTGTGTGTCTGTGTGCGCGTGGTGTGTCATTACGCATAATGGGATGAAGTATCAAGATGTAGGAACGTAGCGTTAACTTACGCGGCCGTAGAAAACAGGTACCGAGCGCACGTTCATCTATTCACGCCGATGAAAGAAATATTCAAAAACGTATTGAACCTAGGGCACTTTACGAGCATTTAGAAAATGACACGCTCCTCCCACTCACACACGCACCAGCACTTACAATAAGGGCGCGCCCACATTTGATGTTATTAATCATTATTGACCTATAAAGAAAAATGACATTACAAGTATGAGTAGTCCCAGCATCAAACTGATCTTTGTCTATTGACTATATAGGAATGTTCAATCCCTTCGCAACCATTCAATTTAACTGAGAGTAGTGTCAGCAGCACATGATAGTCAGCATCTTATCTGATGTATACATGCCATGCAGGTTCAAACATGTATATTACTACATATCATATCATATCATTTGCACTAATACAGCTCGGCAATATTATCGCTTGCGCTAAAGTATTTGTTATGATGACCCACCCCCTCACCTTGTGACATAGGTGAACATCAAGTTGCTTAATAACGTTATTAACATTACTAGTTACTGGTGGTAGTCATCATCATCATCATCACCATCACCACCATCACCACCATCATTATCATCATCATCATCATCATCATCATCATCATCATCATCATCATCATCATCATCATCATCATCATCATCATCATCATCATCATCATCATCATCATCATCATCATCATCATCATCATCGTCATCGTCATCGTCATCGTCATCGTCATCGTCATCGTCATCGTCATCGTCATCGTCATCGTCATCGTCATCGTCATCGTCATCGTCATCGTCATCACCATCACCATCACCATCCTCATCGTCATCGTCATCGTCATCGTCATCGTCATCGTCATCGTCATCGTCATCATCATCATCATCATCATCATCATCATCATCATCATCATCATCATCATCATCATCATCACCATCACCATCATCGTCATCGTCATCATCATCATCATCATCATCATCATCATCATCATCATCATCATCATCATCATCATCATCATCATCATCATCATCATCATCATCATCATCATCATCATCACCATCATCATCATCATCATCGTCATCATCATCATCACCATCACCACCCTCACCACCCTCACCACCCTCACCCCCATCATCACACACACATACACAGACACACACAGCAACAGGCAATCCCAAGTTGGTCCAGTACAGAGGGGAAGTACTAATTGTCCATCGCTGGAGTCAGAAGTAATTACATAAGTGTCAGGTAGCATTTCCCCCCCCCCCCCCCCCCCCCCATATATATAGCCATGCTCCTAAAATAATATTGGAGTGTTCTATCCAGGGTTAGGGAAAACCTTTTGTCCATTGGAGTCAGGTAATAGCAATTTTAGGTTGCCCAATGGCATGCACCACCCCCCCCCCCCTCCCCCTCCCCCCTCGCTACCACATCCCTGAGTAGGTGGAACCATTCACTGCCCATGATTAAAAATAAAAATAGATTTTCAGTAACACATGTACAGGTGCCCCACCTCCTACTGCCAACAGTTGGAGTGTAGTTAATTCTTAGTGGTAGTTGTGCCACAACCCCTAAGGCTGTTCTGATATGAATTGCCAATGAAAAGACCTGCCTGTGTAACCTAGCTCATGCCTCTACGGCACTGTAATTTGTCAGTAGGTGTGCCTTTTAAAGATATCAATAACAACTTTAATCAATAACCATACAAATGTATAAATAAGTGTGTTAACGAATGGAGGTACAGTTTCACAATGAAAACGTTCTATAATGACAGTTGCACAGGATTTCTCATTTCTTCATTGCCATAGTGGACGATAATCTGTTGAATGAGAAGAGGAGGGTGAATGAAATGGCCCAACATATAACATATGGCACATTGTCAATGGGTTGGCAGGGCAAGATGTCACACACACACAGACACACACACACACACAAGCATGCGCACACACACACAAGCACACACAGCGTGTAGATGTGGAGCCCTCATTACAAATGCAAGATGCAAATTTATGAAAGGTACTTATAAACTACATTACTATTTTACAAAGTAGAGTAGCTGTCAAGGGTGAACTCCCAGGCAGCTGCTAACATGACCTCCTTCTTATTCATTACCCTTATCACATATATGCTTTGGAAGGCTTACTGACTCTACACTTCCCAACCCCTTCTTTTTTTTTAGTACCTCTATATGTCCCAACCCCCTCCTCCCCAGAAACAATAAGCTTCTCTAGCAAGTTGGGAGATACCATATCCCTGTACATGTAAATAGTGACCTCACAAATCCACAATCAGATAAAGGTACATATACATATAGGCAGCTGGAACAGACAAATACACAACCACATATGTACATAGGCTCCCGATATGAACAAACACTCAAAAAGTAAAGGGCTCATTTTGCTAGGTCTGGCTAACTGGCTTGACCCTTTGCACTATTGTAATTGGAACACAGCTGACAAAAAAGAACCCTGTGGGTGTGGTGAGGAGTGTGTGAGG